>CM021105.1:151796852-151944486 GCA_007115665.2 Sequoiadendron giganteum
TAGACCAATCTTTATGGATTAAGGAAAGAATGAAATCAAGTGGAGATGATTATGACCCTATACTACTGTACATGGAGAAAATTCAAATAAAGGAATCCTAGTATTGTCCATGTACTAGCAATTCCTATACCTTTTATTTCATATACTATTGTGCATGGAAAATATCTGAAAGGTTTTGTTCAGAGTTGTCCATGCACTGGAAACCCTTAATCCTCTATCATTTTCAAGAGAAAAATTTCTTTAAAAATTTCCCATGTACAGGAAACTCCTGTTCTTCACCACTCATGTTTTGTAAGTAATATGAATCCTCTCCTCTTTTACCAACAACAACAAAAGGTCCCAACCACAAAGCTTCAAATTTTCCATGTTTTCCTTTCTCCTAGCACTTAGCATTCCACATCAACACCAGATCATTTTCTTCAATTTTTCTATCTTTTTCCTTTTTATCAAATAAATACTTCATTTGTGCTTGCAACTTTATATTCCGGTTTTGAGCTAGTCTTATCATCTCATCAAGCTCTACCAATTTTTCCATTCTCTCCTCCATTGGTTCATGAACCTCTATGTCTTCTTGAAGGATAAATTTGTAAACTGGCAACAAATTTTGTAAAGGCATTCTATCTTGTGTTCCATATACTAGTTCAAATGGGGATTTTCCAATTGCCATTTTTGCAGTGATCCTATCAGCCCATATAGGCATTTTTAATTTGAATCCCATACCTTTTTACTTCCACCTAGCATTCTCCTTATGATTTTTAGAAGGATTTTGTTTCTAGACTCTACCTAACCATTAACCTGTGGGTGGTAAGGAGTAGAATAAGAAATAGTAATATCATGCGTACTACAAAAATTCTTAAACTCATCTGATCTAAAACACATCCCATTGTCTATGATTAATCTTAATGGTGTACCAAACCTGGTAATGATGTTATCCATCAAAATATTGATCACAAATTTACTTGTTGCCTGCTTGGTTGGGATTGCTTCTACCCATTTGGTTAAGTAATCGATGGCTACCAGTATCCATATGTGTCCTCCACTTGATTTCTCTTGTATCTCCCCAATAAAATCTATCCCCCATTGATGAAAAGGGGCTTCAATCTTCATAGGTCTAAGTGGTAAAGCTCCCTGATATTTCATTTTGCCTGAAAACTTTTGGCATGTCTCACACTTTCTTACATATGAAAAAGAATCATTAAAGACTTTTGGCCAGTAATAACCTACCTCGAGAATTTTATGTGCAAAGTTGTTTTTGCAGAATAATGGCCTCCACGGACCCCTTCATGCATTTATTTCAGAACATGTTTAGTTTTTGACTCATCTAAACATAACATCAACATCACATCTCTGTTCTTCCAAAATTTATCACCTTCTATGAATACATGTTTAGATGCTTGTAGTTTCAAAGTTCTCCTCTAGTTATCATTAAAAAAATTTAGGGCACTTCATGTTTCTGATGTAATACATGATGTTTGTATACCATGGTGTATGCTCAATAATTGCAATTGTGTTTCCTTCATCTTCCACATTTTCTTTTTATTTGCTTCAATATTTTCTTTAGCCATTAATTTTGCCAAAGCATGGCCTCTTACAAATTTAGTAATTTGTATTTCCATATCAAATTCTTGGATTTTATTAATCCACTTGCATATCTTCCCTATTACCTTTGACTGTGTTAAAATTTCTTTAACATCTATGTGAGGAACATAAGCAATCACTTTGGCTCCAACAAGATATGGTCTTAAAGATTTTGTGGCTTTTACTAGTGTAAAGGCTTGTTTTCCATTATATCATATTTCAATTCTGATCCCTGCAATGATTTACTAATAAAGGACATGGGTTTCTCATGACCATCCTCATTTTTTTGTAACATAACAACAACTATAGTTTGCAAGGAAGTGAATGAAAACATTTGAAAAGGTTTTGTTAAATCAAGATACTTGAGGATAGGGGCTTCCTTGATGGCCCTTTTGATGGATACAAAGGCTTCCAATGCTTCTGGAGTCCATTCAATTTTTTGTCCCTTAGAATTTTTTATATGGATTTAATAATTTCAGAAAAGTTAGACACAAACCTCCTAACAAAATTAATCTATCCAAAAATTGACTAGATAGCTTTGACAATTTTAGGAATAGGAACGTTATCTATGGCTTCAACTCTCTCAGGATCTATTCTAACTCCTTCCTTCAACACAATATGTCCTAATATTTTTCCCTTTATGACAACAAAATGACATTTTTTAGGGTTCAAACTAATGCCATATTCTAAATCTTTAATGAATATTTTTTTCTAGATGTTCTACATGATATTCGGATCTTTTTGAGTAAGTAGTAAGTTCATCTGGATATACTACCATTATATAATTAATCAAGTTTGCAAATTCTAAGTGCATAGCTCTTTGAAATTATTCTCTTGCATTTGTGAGACCAAAGGGCATTCTCACATAGACATATGTTCCCCATGGAGTTGTAAATGTTGTCTTGTACTTCTCAGATTCCTTGAATTTAACCTAATTATAACCAGAGAAATCATCCACCATTGATAATAGCTTACACCCTGTCACTATATGTGGTATAGCCTCCATATTAGGTAGAGGGTAATTATCTTTGAGGGATGCCATATTTAAATTTCTGAAGTCCACACACAGTATGCTATCTTCATTCTTTTTTCTCACAGGAACTAGGAATGACACCCATGTTGAATGTCTAACCGGTTTAATGATACCCCCATCTCTAAGCTTTGTTAATTCCTCCAGCATATTTGGTTCCAATGTAGGGTTAATAGGTCTTTGTTTATTCCTAAACGGCTTTGTATCTAGTTTCCATGAAATTTAATGTTGAAATAGGTCTTCCCTATATGCCTTGAGATCTTCATAAGACCATGCAAACACATTTTTATATTTTCTTAGTAATGAAATCAACATTCTCTAAACTGTTGAGCTTATTTTCTTTCCAATATATACTTTTCTTGGTGCTAGTTCAGTCCCTAAATTTACCTCTTCAATATATTCTTTCTTAACTGGTGTTTGTTTCATGAGGGATCGATCATTTCCATCATATACCCTCTCCAATGCCACTAGTCCTTTGGGGATTTTATTAGTTCTAAGTTGTAAGACCTTCTTCCTGAATACTATCTTCTCTCCATTTATTTCTTCTACAAAGGCATTAAATTCAATTTATTGGGCCTCATATTGGTCTATACAGTGAAGAAACTTCAGGAGGTCAGTGTCCTCATTTAAAACCTACCAACTATATATATTTTCAAGCACAGTAGGTCTTGTTTTGAACTCAATTTGAGACACTCCTGCCAATGTGATGTCATCTTTTTCAATGCTACATTGGCTAGGACTTCTGCCATTATATTTTTCAACCTATCCACCCAATCAATTGAGAAAGCATCAAATAGCTCGATTGTATCCCATATAGCATTCCTATATTGCTTCAACCTCTTGTTCTTTGCCACATATTTCGATCCGACCTATGACACAACCGGCTCTGAGTCTCCAAAAACAGTTAACAGTTTAATCTTGTTCTTGACAACCATGTTCAAACCAGTTAACAAGGCTTCATATTCCACCACATTGTTTGTCCATTCAAATGACAACAAGAATGAATATTTAAATTTAGTACCTTTAGGAGATATGAAAAATACCCCAGCTCCATTACCTTCTTGTCTACATACCCCATCAAAGTACATTTTCCATACCCCTTGTTGATTTTCATAAATATGTTTATCAATTGGGTCTCTGTTCACTAATTCAAGCTATGATAATTCTACTCGAAAACTGCCCAAATCCAAATCACATAAGCAATTAAGTTTCTCTTGAAGAACACACTCAATAATTTGATTCATTCTTGTCTCCCTATATAACTTGACCTCTTCACCATTTACTAGTATAGTAGCATATGATAAATCAAACTGCACATTACCCCCTACTGTTGCAGTCCATTGTCTTGACAAAAGCATTCCAAACTAAGGAGGTGTGTCAATTAAGGTTATATCAATATTGTAGGAAGCTTGGGGGTAAGTTTATAATCTTACTTCCACATTATTTATTACTCCTACAACTAGAACAGGTCGGCTATCCATGGCATAGCATTTACCTCCTTAGACATCTACCCACATACCAAGTTGTTTCATTACCCCTACTAGCATAATATTCATGCAAGCACTTGAATCTATCATGAAATTTCTCACTAACTTGCCACTTATGAGTAGGGTGGTAAAAAATGGGTCAATCTGTGGTGTATTCATTAAGAAGGCTTCTAGAATTTTTATCCCCTTCTTCTTATTAGTGGTTTCAGGGATCTTCTTATTTTCAAGGTTTATATTTTGATTCATATTAGACATCAATTGAATAGAACCTTCCCTATATTCCTTAATTTTCATCATTTCAAGTAATGGGACAGATATTTTTAGTTGAGATAAGTTTTGTATGAAATCAAAGGATGTACCTTTAGTTCTGATCACCTTCTTTGGTTCTATCAATTCTCCTTTGGTTTCTTCCTTTTCCCCTTTGCATGTTTTACTTGTCTTTTTTTTCTCAATGGGGATTTCTTTACTTTCCTCTTTAGGAACCAAATTTTGTTCTTTTTTATCAAATTGCTTATCATATGTCCTTTTTAATGCCTCATTCAATGCCTTCTTTTTTTTTACAAACATTCCTCTCGGGACACCCTCATCTTTGTTCATTGTTTTGTTCCTCAACCGATATTTGCTTCTAGCTTCTTCCACCATTGCAATATTCAACCTCTCAATCTCTTCTTCACTCAGTCTCCTTATACTGTACCTATTAGTTTGACATGATGCAATAGGGGGATTTTTCTCATTTTCATTTTCTTCATGGTTAGAAAAAACCTATTGCTCTTCCATATGAATATTTTATTTTTGATGATCAACATCATACTCATATCCCTCCTCCTCTGAAGATGAATATTCTTGCTCCAAAGAAATAAGGGTGTGGGAAGTTAAATAGACATTCTAGTCTTCACCACCATCATTTTCCAGTGTTTCTTCTTTTGGTATTGACTGAGTTGTAAGACAATACTCTTAGGAATGTGGTGCATAAAAAATTGAGCACCCTGGACTCTTATCTACCATATATTCTCCTTTCCTTTTTAATGGATCCGGTGTTTCTTTATTTCTTGGTCTATCATTTACCAGCTTCCCATCCTTCCATTTTGTATTATAAGGCTTGTCATGCAACCTTGGTCTTTCATTCTTATATGTAGTTTCTTGTCTATTTAGGGGAGCATATGGGGGATCCCTAGGGTTTTCCCTTTTAAAAATCATTCCTACAGCCTTCCTGTTATTCTCAATTGTGAGTGCTATCTTTTGAGCGTTTGCCAAATTCCTAGAATCTATGTTCCTAAGCTCATATCCTATCTTGGGATCAAAATATTTCAAGTAGATGCTCAATGTAGTAGGGTCAGCTAGCTTGGATCCATGAGGTAGCTTATAATGTAGTTTGGAAAACCTCTAATTAAATTCATAAGCTAACTCATTTTAATGCTTTTGGATAGTTACCAACTCATGCAAAGCAAACTCTGTTACACATTGATTCCCATATTGCTGGAGAAATTGTTTATAAAATATATGAATAGAATCAATGAATGTTGTCAGTAAACTGTTAAACCTGTCTCTAGCATCCTCGATCAGTGACATCATAAATAATATCATTTGTACATCCTCGTATTGCATATCCAGATCTTGAATAACTTCTTTAAATTTTCTCAAATGCTCCTCAGTTGTGATTGCACTACTTCCTATGAATTTAGGGACTAGGTTTCTCCAGTTTCTATCCAGAGGGTAAGGGTATATCTGAAATCCAGTCAAATCAAACTACCTAATCATGTTTGTATATTGTGGAGGAAGATTTTGTTAATGTTGATGTTGGTACAATGGATTACTATTTGCCACACATTGCTGACCTTGTGGGGGTATGTGCTACTGATAAGGAGGTGGTTGTACACCCCTATGTTGTGGTGGAGCATTTTGATGTCCACATTGGTTCCTTGGCTGATTTTGGTGGGCTTTTGGGGAATTTGATGGTCTCATATTATTGTTTTTATGAGGGGGCATATACTTAGGTGAGTCAGCCATTAGCGTTTTAATTTGAGCCTTTGGTAGCTTCAATTTCTTAAATTATTTCATTTCCTGAAGCCTTTGCTCATATTCTATCCTTGATCTTATTGTTTCTTGTCTCATGTGTTCCCACTGTGCATCTGCCTCATTTCGGGTCATAATTTCATGATTTTCTTCATATGCTTCTTCATATTCAAGTCTCTCCTCAAAAAGTGTTGTTCTCTACTCATATTCAAACTCTCTGCTTTTTCTAGCCTCAAAATCAGCCATGAACTCATCCTCCTTGTCATGGTTCATTTTCCAGAAGGGGGTTTCTCTTCTCATCTAGAGTGTGAAGTTCTTTAGATGGGTTGTTTTCATGTGTTAATACATCATATGAATTATGAGTTTCCACTGGTGGTTTCAATTCTTTGTTTTTTATTGTTGGGCCCCGGTCATTAGCCACTTTCTTGCCCTGATCCTTTTTGTAATTCCACTTACTTTTATCACTAGGACCATCACCATCTATGTACAAAGATCTTCTTCCCTACATATTGTGAGTAATTGTGATAGTCTAAACTCTAGGACAATTTATTTCTGATCTGTATTTTATTTTATCAGTCTCAATGCACTTTTGCATTCAAAGTCGCCACCCACTTCTTTTTTTTTAAAGTGAGAAAAAGTTGTTATTTCACCCGATGGAGTCAATTTTTCAAATTTCTTAACTGTGAATTTCTTCAATGACCCTATATGGAAAGGTTTCCTACGACAAGACTCTTCTCAATTTTTTCCCCAGTGGAGTCACCAATTTGTTAGGTCTCAAAAAAGCAGGTTTGAATGAACCACAAGAGGTTGCCAAGATCTCACAATGCTATTGGCCAACTAACAAGGCCAACCAGTACAATTGAACCTTCTACTCTTAAGGCTCTGCTAAACCTAGGCGAGTGTACCTATATGAATGCTACATATTTTGAACTATGCTTCCTACTTGACTAAACTATCCACAAATGGAAATTTCACAATGGAGAGATATGATCTAAATTTTGTATAAACTATATATGCAATAACAGATAAAATTTGGTATAAATAGTATATGCAATATAAAGGTGGAGTCTGATATTTTTAGTTAATAGATGTCAAATGAAATGAATAAAATTAAAAATTAAATAGGGGATACCAATGCCTTGTTGGGTAAAATGGAGTTAAAGTAAAGTCTTGGATGAATGGATTCTATCTGGAAAGTTCACTAATTTTTGGGCATAAAAATGTGAGTTTATAGCTTGTATAAACATGTGAGAATGTGATTGACAAACCCTACTTGAGGAAAAATATCAATCCTAACTATCTGATTCTTCCTACTGATCCAAATAACATCTCTAAATTACTATAATTGATTGAAAGGAATTTAATTCTTCTTTAAAGAACCCAATTAATCAAATCACACAGATACAGAAAATGTGCACTAATAAATTGAAAATATACTTGTTACTTCAATTTAAATAATCAAGAAACATAACATTGGAGACAATCAAATAATTGCAGAATTTCAACAAACAACTGATACCAAAATGAAGACACTAAATCAAAAATCTTTCATTATCTCCCTCAAATATTATACATGCAACATGGTCCCTTTGAATATAAACATTCTCAAATAGTTCTTGCTATCTATATTCTATTCTAACCCTTTTCTCAATTCTACCTTTATGTTACAAAAATGGATATTTATATATATCAACTACTTGAAAAGATGCATCCTTTCAGAAATGTCTTAAGCATGAAACACTAACAATATTAACATTAACTAAGCTCTGTTAATCCATAAATGAACTCTTGTCATGTGATCTATGTAGTCTCGGTGCTTGTGTGTATCTGCATCCCCTAATGCATTGCAGATCATGATCTCCATCATCACCATTCATTTGTTTTGCTCACATGCTTCATCCAATGTTGCATCTTTCACAGTAGTTATCTTTAAAATCTACTGGAGTATTAATTCACTTTCTCTCTTCCATGTAGCCATTTACTTTAATTTTCCTCCATCATCAAATAACATAGTCAATCAACTTTCAGTGGCTTCTATCTATTCTTGTGCATTCTCTTGTAACTCCTCAAAGAATCCTTTGTGCTTATCCATAACATGATTATCATCCTGAATTGTTGCATTGTCAAGATTATCCCGCTATTTTATTTCCTAAAGTTTCTCTTAGATTCTACCATCCACCCTTTTATGTTCTTTTATTTCATCAAAGTACGATGAGTGTTTTCCCCAAAGTTTATTTAACCAAGTGGTTGAAATGGCCTGCCTCCTTTTCATTATTGTTGTAAGTGTGTCATGTTTCCCTTGATAATATGCATTTTATCCCTCCCAGTGGTCCTTTATCTGTGAACTTTCACCCTAGGTGAGTAGCTACGCTGGCCCTATTGTAACATTCACTAAGTCTTTTAGATGTTCATTTTCTCTCAACATTCTTTCGTTATTTGTTTTGTACATCTCCTTTTCTTTGATCAATGCCTATATTTGGGCTTTATTCAATTTCGCTACATTGATCCCAATTTATTCTATTGCAACTGGATAAGCCTCCCCAGCCTTTAGAGTCATGACATGTCCAAATTCAGATCTCGTGTAATCTTCTGTCACCTTTCCCAAGCTGAGCTTGTGTGTATTGTTATTGTCCTTCAGGAAACTATCACAAATTAATGCAGAATTGAGGTCCAATCTTGGGAAAATCATGACACCTGCCTTTTCCAACATTTCTCTCCCTTTCTTAGGGGTCATAATTTTCATCTCTTTCTCTACATCATCTCTCGAACTTTTCAATAATTGTTCTTCATTTCCTGGTGTCACATTCCCAACCAGTTCTCTTATTTCCTTTCCTTTTTGCTTGTATAGAAATGTTTTTATTTCTAAAGTTTTAAAAAACTCATCATCTTCTATAAAATATTTCTATTCTTCATGTCTCGAATATGTATCTACACTCTCCTAAATATTTATTTCTTTGGCAGAATAGGTATAACCTTGGGTTCTTGTCCTTGATACCTTACCGGATGGACCCTATGACATGTTATTCCTTGATGCTTTTTCACTAGAGGACAACAATTCCATATCCAACAACTTCTGATTTTGTCTCTCAATTACCATCTCTGCCTCTTCTGCTTCCAAATTTCTTATCATATTATCAAACTGATAGGGCACATTATGATATCCTCCAAAGTTTATCTTTTGTTTAGCCAAGTGGATATACCCTTCTGGGTCAAAAAAAATTTCAATGGCCCTTTCTTCAAGTTGTATTGTAATAACCTATCAAGAATCAGGATATATCCTTCTTTTGCTAACACATTAAAGTCATTAAAACATAATGTACTAGGCATAAAATCCTTCTTTCCAAAAGAGCTTAAATTCATGACACTGGAGAAATCCATCTGCCTATCATTTTCTAAGTAGGCAATCATGTCTGGAACTATTATAGGCAAGATAAATGGAGCATTTTAAAATCCATAGACCCTAATCATGATCGTGTTCTCTAGACAATACAAATCCACCCAATTGTGGTTGATTGGTCCATTAAAATATTTAGGTCTGAGAAACCTTTTTATCTCATTAGACAAGGAATAATCAGATGCATGATTGTAGAATTTTTACAAGGATTTTACAAAGTATTCCTCATAATGTACAAAACTAGAATTAGCGAACCTACTATCCAAAACAACAATCCATGATTGAATAGGAAATTTCCTGCCTTCTTTATCAAATTTTGAAACTCTCAGCTCCTGGGGCCACACCCTAATTCATGTCTGAAGTATAACACCAAGTGCATCAATAATGAATAATTCCTAAGGTGTAGGATAGAAGCTCCATTTTATTGCTGTCAACCCAACGTCAAGTTCTTTAAATGCATATGAAGCATAATCCAAAGGCCTGGAGTGATGATATTGAATATTTGCTGCAATCACCATAGACACAATTTCCATATACTCTAGAACTTCCATTCCCAATACCTGGCCTACCGAAAAATAGGTGTACTTCATATAAGGCTCGAAAAGATCCACATGAAATCCTAGTCCCTCATTGTCCTCTACTGGAATCGATTTTCCACCATGCCTAATTATGTGTAGGGGTAATCTCCAACCCCTATAAATGGTGTCCATCCTTTGAAATTCATTCTCAATCTCTTCACTTTCAATTATTTCATTGCACATCCCTTCTAATTTGAAAACCTCGCTTATTGCATTTTCTGACAAATGTATCAATGGATTCCCAGATAGATCACATATGGCCCTATGTTTTGAATTATAATGACTGGCCAACATTTTCACCAATTAGACATCAACAAAAACATAAGGGAAAACTAGTTTACCTAAATTGAGCTTCCATAGGTTACATATTGGCTCAAAAGGATTCCTCCAGTAGTAATGGAAATTGAACAGTTCATAGTCTCTAATTGGGGTCCAAACATCTCCAATGAATTTGTATTTATCATCTAATTTATCTACTTCAGCCCTAAGTTGTGCAGAGAATCTAGATTTAGGTCCAAAACCAAGTAGTCTATCTATGACATCCTGGTTCAAATTTTTTTCGGTGCCCTCTGGCTGAGTTTCAGTTTTCTTCCTTTTTCCTTTTGATTGACTACTCTCCCCATGTTTTCTACCTTTCGATTTTTCTAGACCAGTGCTTTCCATTCTTTTAAATTTACAAGATTCAGGGAATGAGGAAATTACTGTATTTTGCCTCAAATTCCAAGCTGAACGAATGCCCCAATCCTCTTCTCATTCTTCTCCCCTCCTTTGCCGCTAATTCCGTGAAAAAATTCTTTTAATTGAGTTCACCTAGATTCACAAAATATTTTAGGTTTTCATGGTGCCATTAATGCCTTGGTTGTGACACGAATGAGCAAGGTCTTCAAAATTCTCATTTTCACATCATGTAGTATATTGACAAGACATTTTAAATCTTTGGCCGATCCTTCTATTCAACGTTCCCATATCCACGAAGACATCTTGTAGCTCCCTTGACACCACAAGTACCCTCGACAGTTTTTCTTTTAGTTTTTTAAATGTTTCCATGGCTCCCACCAAAGCAAAGTTATCGCCATCACTTAACGAATTAGGCCAACAGCTCTTTGCTTTATTCCAAAGGATTTTTGTCTCATCGAGACATTCCTTTTGTCAACTTAAATCGCCAAGGTAGAGTAACTGTCCTATTGATAGAACAATACTCATCCTAACCTTCCTTAGATCTCCCCGCTAAGGCTTATATTACCGATGCTTCTTTTCTTTGGTGATACCACACACACTGTTCCCCCAACAATATATAGCTCCATACATGTTTTCATGACCAATCTTGTCGATATAACATAAGAGGTCGGTAAGACCCCTCAATCTCTTCTTGGCATCATTGTCTCATCGAATGAGTCTTCCTTTGCTTTATCAACAAGACCGGTGAAGGTCTCGGGTTATCTTTTGGAACATCACTTCGATGACTCTAGTCTGGCTGATACATGTTCTTATGCTCTGAGCGGTGGGATAAATATGAGCTCAATATGACCACACAATGTCATACCGATAGCCATTGTTTTTCCGATCAAAAATGTGAACCCGTGTACTCCTGACATATGTCCTCATCAACATGACACAACTAGTTTCTTGCCGATATATTGAAGGAAATTTGCATTAGTATAGGTGAGACCTGCATTATCATATGGCCTAGACCTTGGAGAGTATGCTATGTGAAGAAAAATTTCAGACTCTTTGCAACACTAATGAGCATGAATGGCCAATGAGATTTTTTTCAAAATTTTATAGTTCCAACATGTATAATGGGAAGAATCCTCTAGAACATATAAGGGAATTCTCTACAATATGCATGGATATTTCATATGACCCTATGTACCTGATGAGAATTTTTCCATGAACCCTCATCAAGATAGCATTGGAATGGTTCTCTAAACTTCCCTATGGCTTAAAATCATGGGGTTAATTGGCAGAAAATTTTGTTGAATAATTTTCCTTTAACATTGACCATAAAATCACGATAGCTACCTTATGTCACACCACAAAAGAAGAAGGAGAAAACTTAATCACCTCCTTCTAGAGATGGAGGAGCCTAGCTAGTTGATATCCTATTGAAATACCATAGAAACAAAATTTCATTATATTCCTTGAAAATATTAATTCAAAACTGAGAAGTGACTTAGGAGTATATTTTTGTACTTCTTTTGTGGAACTAGTACAAAAAGGAATTATACTTGTGAAAGCTCCTATTGAAAAAGGTGGCATTAAGGCACTAAGTAGGAATCCAAATGTTCAACAACAAAGAACCCCTAACAACAGGAATAGATTTTGGTCCCGAAAAAAAAATGTAACTAATAATGGTATTTTTAATGCCAAGACTTTACAAGAAAGACTACTCACTATGTTGAGAGGACATAATCCCTCTTCGAACATACCCAATAGTGTGGATGAAACCACCAATTTTATCCAAAATACATAACAACAACAACCACAAAGGAGGTTTCCAAAATGTGAGTTCACCCCACTAGGGCAACCAATCGAGTTAGTCTTCAAAGAATTGATAAAAGATAAACTCATACAACCTCAAGAGACAAAAAATTATGATCCTAGATAGTTTAAGCCCTCTTGGTGGGATGACAATGATTTTTGTGATTACCATGAAATGAAGGGATAGATTCTACAACAATTCCGACAACTCAAGAACATTATCTAGGATTTTGTTGAAAACGAAACCATAGAAGTCAATGGGAAAAAAAATACCACAAACATTGACCACAAGGTTGTCACTAATCCACTACATAACCATGGAAAGGGAAAATCCTCTAGTTCAGGTACTAAGACCAATAATTCATTCAATTATACTAATTCTAAGTATGACTATACCCACGACACAATCATAAATCTTATACGATCTACCAATGAAAATGTCAACACAATTACCAGATAGATGAGTCTTGAATTTGTTATAAACACACACCGAACTAAAATAACCCTACTAGGTCCTTCATCGCAACAACTAAAGTTCTCCAAGCCTAAGTATAATTTACTTGACCAATTGGGGAAGGCCCCAACACAAATATCTATCTTGGAACTTTTTGACTATATCACCCAATCATTGAGCCATTCTAGAAAAAGCTTTACAAAGAATGACCATCCCTACCAACTTATATTTCAATCATTTTGAAGAGATGGTAGGATACTTAACCAATTCTCATCATGCTACCTTTTATGAACAAGACTACTTGATTGAGAACACCCACCATAATGACTTGTTACACCTTGAAGTTCTTGTCCATAAAATGAAAGTCAGGCGAGTCTTGGTAGATGGAGGAGCAGGGTTAAATCTTTGCACCTTTAAATTGGTTAAGGCATTAGGTTTCTCAGAAGCATGTGTAGACACTACAAAGAGTATAGTCATTAAGGCATATGATGATGAGGAAAGATCATCTAAAGGAGTTGTAACACTCCCTATCAAAATTAGCCCCACGATTATGGACACTAGTTTCTAAGTCTTGGATCTCATCCTTCCCTACAATCTATTACTAGGTAGACCACGGATACATTCTTATGAAGGTCATGCCTTCCACATACCATCAATGTCTTAAATTCCCATACAATGGCACCGAGATCATGATCGATGGTGATCCTGATCCTTTCCAATATTGCACAAGCCTATGCAGAATACCACAATGATAGGTGTTTGTTAACAAGGATGCTTCATTCTCTAATGTATCCTTGTATGTTGATCCATCAACTCTTTCCAAATAATTTACATCCAAAACACCATCTTCCACTCCTAAGTTCGAGATCCAAGACAAATTTTGTGGAGAGTATCACATGAAAGCATCCTATTATGGTAGCTATTTGATTCCTCCTAAGTCATATAGTTTACCCATTAAAGATAAGAGACAATCCATTATCACAATACATGTCCCTCCTAAAATGACCTTCACCAAATGGTGAGAGATAAGTAAGGAAGTTATGGATCAAGAAGATGTGACCTCTCGGTTATATAAAGAAGACAATGAAGACCCTCCTTTGTCTGTTCAAATACCTAAAGATCAATATGGACAAGGCTTCATGATAATGAAAAACCATGGATATCATGGACATAGTGGCCTCGGACTACATCAGAATGGAAGGACTAAACCAATAATTGTCTCTCAGTGACCAAAAGGCCTAGGGATAGGATTTGAATCAGTTAAGATTGATGTTCCCAGTACCTCAACACCATCACAAGAGAAATTAAGCTTTTATGATGATATCGATACATCCAATGACCAATCTGACCCCTTCCATTGTGACACACCTAACTCAAATGAATATGAATGGGATTCCCTTTCCTCCACCAACATAATGGACCTAGATAAATTATTTGAGGAACTTGACCAAATGTTAAATCCCTCACCAAACTCAATGGATTCCGGTCCTAAACCATCCTTGACAAAAGAAGAATGGATCAAGATTTACTATTGGGAAACCTTTGATCCTGTCTCTTGTGAACCTAACAAACCCACTTCTGATGACCAAGCCTTAATAGTGGGCCCACCTCAGAGTCTACTTATTCCTAGGAAGAATAATAAGGAGTTATTCCAAAAAATTTGTGACCATGTCAATGGGTCTATCCTCACCTTGTCAACCTCCACCTTTGATAATTATCATGATGGCATACCTCTTGTATACCCCCAGCTTATAGATTGAGATAAACAAGATACCCCCATTTTAGACACATTTGATAACGACAAAGCAATATTTGAGTTCATGGAACTACAAGAATGCATACCGAGTGGGGACCATAAGGCTGAATTTACCATAGACTTGGATAATATGGCATATTTAGGGGAGTCTGTTCACCCCTCCAGTCCCAAAAGTGAAAATAAAAAGAAAAAAAATGAAAATAATGAAAATGATGAGTCCCTAGGTGAAAACCAAAATGTGCCTTTGGATGATGAAAAGGTACAAATAAGGGACACATCCAAGGGCGAAAACCTCTCTTAGGCACCCAAGGATGGAGGGTTGAACATTATCCAAAATTCTAAGGAAAATTCACCAATGTTAGTTGAAGAATCTATAGAAATTAACATAAATAGTGAAGATAATCCTCAGATAATTTATTTTTCAACATCTTTGATAGAGACAGAGCAATTAGAGTTTTGTGACTTCTTCACAAAAAGATAGATTAAATTTGCATGGTCATATGTCAACATGCCTAGACTAGAATCTAACCTTATATTACATCATTTTCCATTACAACTAGGTGTTAAGCCTATGAAATAGAAGTTATGGACAATGCACCCACATATTGCTTTGTTATTCAAAGTTGAACTAAAGAAACTGTTGTATGTTGGCTTTATTAGATCAATAGACTACACATATCAATTTCTAATTTTTTGCAAGTAATGAAACCATATGGAGGAATCTGCATCTGTACACACTTAAGAGATATAAATAAAGAATTTCCTAAGGATGGATTTCCTTTGCTAAACATTGACATGATAGTGGACCTAACAACAAGATATAAGATGCTATCTCTCATGGATGGTTTATCAGGATATAATCAAATTAGAATTGCACCTAAGGACCAACACAAGACAGCTTTTACATGTCCATGGGGAACATATTGTTGGAATGCCATGCCTTTTGGGCTCAAAAATGTTGGAGCTACATGCCAACGCACCATGACAACCATATTCCATGATCTTGTACACACTCTCATGGAGGACTATGTGGATGATCTAATAGCTAAATCATTGACAAGGGCTAACCACTTAAAGACTTGGATAAGATATTTCAAAGACTAGAAGAATACAAAGTAATGCTAAATCCAAAAATTTTGTCTTTGGAATTCAATTAGGAAAACTTCTAGGATACATCATTTCTAGATGAGGTATTAAAGTGGACCCGATAAAAGTAAAATCCATAAATTGCATGCCTCCACTACTCAACATAAGTCAGATAAGAACACTATGAGGGAGACGACAGTCTATCAAGTGATTCATAGTGTAGTTAGCAGATAAGATACATCCATTCCAACACTTACTCAGAAAAGAGGTACCATTGTATGGATAGAAAAATTCCAAGAATCTTTTCAATAGATCAAGGATTACCTACTTACACCACTAGTGTTAATGCCACCTATAGATGAATGACCTCTGATACTATACATTGCAGCAACCACATCAGCACTAGGATCCTTACTCATACAAAATGATGATGAAGATCATGAAAGAGAAGTATACTATATTAGTCGTACTTTGGTGTGATATGAGCTAAACTACAGTCACATTGAACATGCCTATCTTGTAGTAGTTTTTGCTACTCAGAAACTTAGAAACTACATGTTAAAACATCAAAGTATGTTGATCACAAAGATAGATCCTTTGAAGTATCTTTTAAGTAAATCAATGTTAACAGGCCGATTGGCTAAATGGGTAATGATACTCATTGAGTATGATATCCAGTTGTAGAATGAAAATCTATAAAGGGACAAGTTATTACTGATCAGCTAGTAGATGCGCGAATTTAAGGTAGATCATCCTTTAGCTGTAGATTTTTCTAATGAGTTCATCTTCACCATTGACAAAAGAACCACATAGAATTATTGCATTGACGGGTCCCACAAAAATCATGGTTCGGGAGTAGGCATACTGTTGGTCACACCACAAGGTGAAAATATTCCCAAGTCATTCAAAATTTATTTTCCATGCATAAACAACATAGCAGAATATGAGGCCGTTGTGACAAGATTATGAATGGCAATCAAATGGAAGATCAAACATTTACAATTTTATCGAGACTCTCAGTTGGTAGTTCGACAAGTTAATGATGAGTATGAAACCAAGGATGAAAATCTCACTCCATATAAGTGGATGGTACATAGTTTTAAGTAATAGTTTGATAACATCATCTTTCATCAAATACCCTGCATTTATAACACGGTAGTAGATGTTATAGCACTTAGGTAGTGAATTTTAGCGCTTTGATGCCGGATTTTAGCACTTAGAGAGTTCTAGCACTTTGATTTGGTATATTAGCGCTTTCATGGGCTATTCTAGCATTTCTGATAAAGTGGCGCTTTGATGGATTGTTTTAGCACTTTGATGCGGTAAAATAACGCTTAGGGTAAAATAGCACTTTGGATGATTGATTTAGCGCTTTGGAATGCTGAAGTAGCGTTTTTTGACATTTAGCGCTTTGGGTGCCTGATTTAGCATTTTTGACTGATAAAGTAGCACTTTTGGGATTTAGCACTTCGGGTGCCTGATTTAGCGCATCCATGTCAGAATTGCACATTTTGACTTAATAAACCTTGATTTTGTCGATTTTGATCATGTCCATTCTTTGGATTGGTATGATTGATAATCCAAATTCTGGATGTTGGAGTTTGATGATCTAAATAAAATTTTCTCTCATGATAAGCAAGAAGAAATCCTATTTTTGATGATCCTCATGATAGGCAAGGAAATGATTCAATATCTGATAAATCTCATGATAGGCAAGATTTAGATAATGTTTGATGAGCCTCATGATAGGTGAGGTTTGTTGATGTTCGCCCATGAATTTTGATCAAAAATTCATACCAAATTTGGAATGGGCTTGATAGTAGAATGACTTTTGATTTCTAGACATAGTGCACTGATTGTAGATTTTTTATTGTGATGATAGGAGGAGTTGGGTACTCTCCAGATGCGAGAGAGGTTTCCTTGGACAATAGAATTGATACCTCATCTGACACCAGATTAGGTTCAGGTTATAGGTCAATGAGGGCTGAATAGTCTGCTTGACATGCCCTAGATTAGGATTAATTGGGGTTTATTGACTACTTTGGCTGAGAGGTGGCACAGTGACCACAACACCTTTCACCTACCCACCGGCAAGATGATGGTCACACCCGAGGATGTGTGATGGATTCGGCGTATTCCATTTATGGGGGATATCATAGTGTATGATTCTCATGGTACTGGTGGTAGAGATGCTCTTCGTAGAGTATTCCAAGATCAAGATATTGAGGGTATGAGCATCCGGTGGAGGAGGATCGTCGATTCATATGCAACACTACCAGCAGTGCTTACTGGATTTATTGGAGGTTTCCTTTGCCCTGATCGTAGGTCAAAGGGATTTCTCATGGGTTGGGGTAGGACTTTAGAGAGCATGATGGTACATGGTACCAGATATGCATGGGGGATGTGCATGCTGGCACATCTTTATCATTATCTTCACTCAATTGTGTACCTAGGGACATGTAGCTTATCAGTAGGCATGACCCTGTTACAAGTGTGGGTATGGGATCATTTTTCTATTGCTTAGTTATTTCTAGTGGCAGATAGATCAACAGGTAGACCCTATGTATTCAGATACAGTGGTCGGCTTACCCGGGCCCAGATGGGTAAGTTAGAGCATTGGAGGTGGGTATTTGATGATACAAAAATAGTTACCTAGAGTCCATACTTAGACTGTGAGTAGTGTGATGAGGATGATGTAGTGTTGGGATACCTCTGTGATTCTATGTATCTGATCGGTCGGACACCTTTTGTTTTAGAGATATTTTTGTTGTGCAGAGTGTACAGATAGTATGGCATCATGCAGTGTATGCCATAAGCGGTAGCCCACTATGCTAGGCAGCGGAGTAATATTCCTGATTGGGGGCCCTGTTTATCATATGATTTTTCAGTGGAGGGATATAGGGAATTGCAGCCATCACCTTGGGACATGCGTAGAGACATCATTGAGGCACCAGTTACAAAGGAGTATGTTGCATTCCTAGCCTTGGTTCCACATCCTCATATTACTATTTCGGATGAGTCAGCACCGTTACCTATAGAGGAGGATGTGGCAGAGGGTTCTACAAAGATTGAGGGTGGTACTACGATAGGCAGTAGCACATAGAGCAGTAGTGATGATAGCAGCAACAATGATAGCGATGGTGGTAGTGTTCCATCATCCAATACACCTCGCAATAGGTGAGTAGTGACAGTACCACCTATGGACCATCAGAGATAGATTGCAGGTCACCAGACATAGGTCCAGACATTGCAGGGGAAGTTGGTACAGGCTTGGGGTTTTCTTGTTCAAACCCAGACTCAGATGAAGGCCCGGGCTTAGGCTCATGCTTAGGCCTTAGCGCAGGTTCAGGGACAGTTGGTTGTTGTGCAAACATAGGTTGCCACATTGACAGCCGAGCAAGATAGTGCTCATCATATTGTTGAGAGGGCACAGGAGAGAGCGGAGACCTTACAGAGAGTGGATGATGGTACTTCAGTGGGAGACTATATGAGAGAGGTTTTGTGGGCTAGTCGAGAGGTTGAGTTTTATAGAGGTAGATATCATGATGCAATGCCTGTTGATCACAGAGTCAGTTATGCCTCATTAAGATCTAGGCGGATGCATACACAGACACTGAGTGAGGGGGTGACAAAGCCTCAATATAGAGATCCCAGAGATCCTGGTTCCTTCAGGGGTGGTGGTGGTAATGGTCTCATTGGGCTTGCACATTCTGGCAGTAGCAGATCGTAGATCCTATTGAGATTCTTCTTTTTGACACATGATGTATATTACGATGTACCTCATTTTTTATGATGTATCTTTATGCTTAGACTTCATTGTATACTTGACATTGATGATATATATATGAGATGCAATTGATGTGATTTTACGATGGTTTATGATGTCTATGTGATAGATGCATTTATTATGTGATGATGTATCATCTGATGTTCTATATGAATGATTTTATTTTCAATGTGATGATGTAATGATAAATATATTTATTTAATGTAATGATTTTATGATATATGGATGTATGAATGATGATCTATATGAATGCTTAAAATGCGATAAAATGTATGGATGGATGGATAAATGCCTTTTACTTTTAAATGTATTAATGATAAAAATGATGATCTTATGTTGAATGATAATGGATGGATGTAATGAAAATAATGACATGACTTGTATTTATTATATATGTGATAAAATTTATGAATGGTAAATAATGTATGCATATGCTGTTTGATGATAATGTAATAAATGATGAAATGATGAAACTAAATGATGAGATGATGACTCCTACATGTTTTTGATTATTTTTGGATTTATGTCAAGTATACTTAGTCCTATTTGTAGATAAGATAATCATTGATTGAAACCCTTTATGCAACAAATACTCTGCAGATAATGAATTATGATGAATGCAATCTAATTTTAACATGCAACTATATGCAAAACGATTGTCATTTTAATAGTACTTTTGTGCTTTTTTGTCATCATTGAGCTTTTATTGGATGTTGAAGGTGAGTACAAGCATTAATGGTATGTATTAGACAAATAACGACCTGAGTACAACTTTCATGATTTTTGATATTGCAAGTGAACACAAGCATCTAGGTATGATTTAACCGAGATGACTTGAGCATTCATTGCATGAACAGGTAGTGGTTAATCATTTCAATGTGTGAATTTTGAATGTCATCAGTGATACATTTTCATAGCACATCCCCCAACAATTCATACATGTAAATGATTAATCTTACAAACAGCAGATAATAAAAACATCATTCTTCTTCCTTGTTTCTCTAGTTCAATACATCATTGAGTTACTCCAAAGAAATGATAATAAAAAATACAATGTATCCATTTTTTACTTAGAGTGTTTCAATCATTATTCAGATTTTAGATCATCCATCCTGATTTGTGATGTTTTTGGATTTTCTGAGATTTATGACCAAAGACCTAACCTATTTACCTATCCTAGGGGTCTCAATGGCTGATCAAAGATTAGCCTTGCCTATGTGACACATGTAGAGACCACGTAGTTCAATGGATTCAGACCTATGCTTTTGGATTTTTCTTTTTCAGACTAAATTTTGACATGTTTTTTTATTTTTGATATGATATGGATGTTTGATGCAGTTCTGACGATGATTGATGTTGTACTTTGATCTTTGTTTTCATTTTCCTTCCATATTGTTGTTTTCCCTTTGGTGAAATTGATGTTTATGTTGCCCCTAGCGATATCCAGATGTTGCCCCCAAGCTTTGGAGTGAGACTTGACTATGTGGCATGATTTTGATATGGATGCAATGATGGCAAGACTAATGACATGATATGAAATGGTACAGACTGCTAGACTAATGATCTTGATATGTATCAAAATATATGGGACAGTTGGATTTTAGAATCACATACGACGCTTGCTTCTAGGTTTTCACCATATGCTTTGATTACACTCTTTGTTTTGTGTATTTTTCTCTTTTACTTTTTCTTTTTGTATTTTATATATTATTTTTTTATTTTATTTTCATTTTTTTTGTATTTTTGCATCGCCAAGATGCATGTTTGCCAAGTTTTCATCAAGGAAACCATTTTCAAACATTTGACCCATGTACGAGGAGATTCAAGTATAGAAATTCCTCATATGGATATTGTTGATAGGTTCATCAAACAAATCCCCTTCTAATGTTGATAGTTGATATGATCCTAATCCATACACTGATATGATGACGAAAGGACGAAGCCAATTAGGCTCAAATTTCCCTTTCTTCTCCCTATCCTGTTGATTCCTAGGGTTTTCCTTTAGTACCAAGTCACCAACCTGAAAGACCCTCGGTTTTACCATGTGGTTGTAACTCCTTGACATTCTCTGTTGATAATTGGTTAGATGATTAACAACTTGTTGACGACGTTCATCCAACAATTCCAATTTTTGTAGTCTAGATACCCTATAGTCTTCATCTGAAATGATTCCTCTAAGTGATACATGAAGGGATGGAATCTCAACTTCAATGGGCAATATGGCTTCTGATCCATATACCAAGGCATATGGTGTAGCTCTTGTTGGAGTTTTGATACTTGTTCTATAGGCCCATAGTGCAGGATTGAGTTGAACATGCCAATCACGTCCAACATTGGTAACCGTATATTTGAGAATATTTAGAATTTTTTTGTTCGAGGTCTCTACTTGGTCATTCCCTTAAGGATAGTACAGTGTTGAAAAATGATGTTGGATATGAAACTTTTCACATAGCTCCTAGACATCTTGAATTTTGAAAGGTCATCCATTATCAAGTATAATGGATTGAGGGATTCCATACTAACATATTATGTAATTCAAGATGAAAGAGGAGATCTACTTCCCAGTGATGGTTGTAAGAGGCACTACTTCTATCCATTTTGTGAAGTATTTCATAGCTATGATAATGAACTTGTTTCCATTGGATGAAGATGGATTTATTTTTCCTACCAAATCTAGGCCCCATTGACAAAAAGGCCATGTTGATGTAAAAGGATGTAGTTCTTATGTTGGTGCATGAATCAAATTGTTGTGAATCTGAAAATTTTGACATTTCTTGATAAATTGATAGGATTCTTTCTCCATGCATGGCCAGCAATATCCCAAATGGAGGAGTTTCTTGGCTAGAGTTATCCCACTCGAATGAGTGCCACAGATACCCTCGTGAACCTCTCATAGGGCCATTTCAGATTCATCATGTTCTAAACAATAGATTAAGGTACCATCAAGACATCGATGATAAATTATGTCTAGGATTAAAGTATGTCATGCGGATTGGCAGATAAAGTTTCATTTTTGGTTCTGGGATAGATTGGAGGAAGGATATCATCTTTCAGATAAGCATAGGTCTTTTCATAGATGGAGGTTTCAATGGTTTCTAGATGGTAGATGGTAGCAGATTCTGAATTAGTATGGGAAGGACATGATACTTGTTCCACCATAAACTCATAACAAACACGCTTCTCAGGCAATTGTAATAATGAAGCAATTGTGGCCATAGCATCCACAACTTTGTTCTCCATCCTTGGAATTTGATCAAACTTGATACTAACAAAGGACTATTTAAGATCATCTATTTGTTGCTTGTAGGGGATCAAATTTTCATCTTTTGTTTGATACTCATCATTTACTTGATAAATGACTAGTTGAGAGTTCCCATATACCTGTAAATTCATGATCTTCCATTGAATCACTATTTTAACCCCAATGATCAATGCTTCATACTCTACCACATTATTTGTACACTGAAACATTAGTTTATATGATTTTGGAATGGTGTGTCCTTGAGGAGAGATGAACAAAATTCCTGCTCCAGATCTGTGTTGTGTGTATGAACCATCAAAATATAATACCCATTGTTGAGGCATCACTATCAGAATGTCAGCATCTGAAAACTCCATTTTCATTGGTTGATCATCCGGTAGAGGATCCTTAGCTAATTGTTCAGTGATTTCCTAACCCCTAATGGCTTTTCTCTCCACATATTGAATGTCAAATTCACTTAATAGCATGACCCACTTTGCTAGTCTACCTATTAAGGCAGCTTTACTGAGTAGATATTTTAAGGGGTCTATCTTTGCTATTAGCCTGATTGTATGGGTCAGCATGTAGTGTCTCAGCTATTGAGTAGAAAATACCACCATCAAGCAAGATTTCTCTATGAAAGTGTAGTTTATTTCATACCCATTTAATGTCCTGCTGATATAGTAGATGGCATGTTCTTTTCATTCATAATCCTATTGCGCTAAGAGTGCCCCCAAAGAGATATATGTCATGGCAATGTACAATATCAAAGGTCTTCCTTTTGTTGGTGGCATGAGAATGGGTGGTGACATTAGATACTATTTGATTTGATTGAACGTTGTTTCACACCCCTCATCCCACTTGAAAACTATATTTTTATGCAATAGATGATTAAATGGATGACTTTTGTCTGCCAACTGGGAGATGAATCTTCTAATTGATTGGAGCCTTCCTTGTAGTGATCTGAGTTGACTGATATTTTTAGGAGGTGGCACCTCCATAATTTCTTTGAATTTTTTGGGATCCACTTCAATGCCTTTTTCTGAGACAATGTATCCCAATAGTTTTGCTGATGTGACCTCGAAGACATAGTTTTTGGGGTTTAACCTGACATTGAATTTCTCTAGCCATGTGAAGATTTTTTCTAGGATATGTAGATGTTCATCCCTTGTTCAATATTTTTCTAGAATATCATCCACGTAATCCTCCATGAAGGTGTGCATCATATCATGGAAGATTATGGTAATTTCTCTTTGATAGGTGGCTCATGTGTTCTTCATACCAAATGGCATGACGTTCCAGTAGAAAGTTCCCCATGGACATGTAAAGCCATATTTTCCTGATCTTCTGGAGATATTTTTATTTGATTGTATCCAGAGAAACCGTCCATGATTAATAACATAGCATGTCTTGCCGTCAATTCCACAATGATGTCAATATTTGGTAGTGGAAAATCATCCTTCAGGCATGCTTCATTTAGGTCCCAAAAATCTGTACATATCCTGATGCTATTGTCCAGTATTGAAATAGATACAAGGTTTGATATCCATTCGGCATAGTCTATAGACTGTATGAATCCAGCATCCAACAATTTCTTTAGCTCTGTCTTTACCATCAATGCGATATGGGGATGCATTTTTCTCAATTTTTGCTTGATAAGCTTGATTCCTGCAAGCAAAGACAAATGGTAAATGAGCAGATTTGGATCTAAGCCTGGCATATTGGAATACGACCAAGTGAAGTTGATTCTTTTTTCCTTAAATAATTTAATGAAATCCAGTCTTTCTTGATCTGTCATGGATTCTGCCAGATGTAAGATTTTTATCTTTTCATCAGTGTCGATGTTCATAGACTGTGTTGGTTCTACCAGAACTAATGATCGCTCATGAAAATTTTCTGGAAGAGGGTCAAATCTTCCATCTTTTAGTGCCTCAGAAAGTTTTTCACCATTAGATACATTCTTTATTTTTTCTTTTTCCAGATCTAATGCTGCCATGGAATGGTTTTCACCATTAGATCTATTTTCCCTATTTTCAATTTTGCAACTGGAAGATTTGACACCCTCCTACCGAGTCATGTTGTTATGAGTATTATAGATATAACTTGTACCAGGTTCGGTATGACATAGGAAATTTATGATTGAATCATCCTCTGTAAATCTTGGCATAGTTAGGGGTTCGACAGTTTCCCAGTCAATTAGTTCAGGATGGATTAAAGGCATGAGGTTATCATATTCATTCAGGTTGATGGATGTAAGGGTTTGGACAACCATTTCATCATAGTCATTTATTGCAATATTGAGGTCCATGATGGTACTTTCTTCAAGATTGTCTAGTTCACTCAAGGTTTGTTCATCCCCACTCGAATCATCGATATATAGTGACCCTTCCATGAATGGTCTAGACCCAGAGCCTTGGCCCTCCTCATGTGTAGGTGTATATTTTTGGATGACATCAATATGAATATTTGTGAAAGAAACATCAAAACATGAGTCCCATTCATATTCGTTTGTATTTGTCTCAGAGTTGTTTCTAAGTTGAAGGATTCTTTCCATAGTCTTCTTTTCCAGTTCCTATTTTTCTTCACTAGAGTATCCGAGTCTTGTTTTCTCTTTTGAGTGGAGAGTGAGGGGCTGAATAGGCTCTATGATTCCATGCTTTCTTAATCCCACAGGTCCTTGTCCTTCATAACCCATTTTCTCTAGAATAACTTTTCCTTTTTCGTATTTATCAGTGTTGATGTTGACATTTTTGACACTGCTATTTGATGTAGAGAGTTCCTCATCTTTGTAGAGCCAATCCAAGATCACTTTGTTGTCCCTTCCATCCTCTATGGTACCCTTTTTGATAAACCTTTCATGAAGAACTGTGACTGGTAATGATGTTTGAGGTTTTATCATAGATGGTTGACCATATGTTCTAGGAAATGGCATTAACTATGATAGGTTAAGCGATTGCTCCATAGAATATGTTCCCATTCCTTTGTCAGTCAGTTGTACTGGCTCTTGAATTTTTTGTGATAAAAATGTTTGCTGATCCAGATTATCTATTGATTGAGTTTCAATGGGATTTGTTTCTTTTTCTTTACCCTTTTTCTCGACCCACTTGGTGGTGATACTTGGATGTTGTTCTTTGTTGGATGATCTTCAACTGGATGCTTCCCTATTGTGAAGCACCAAGGTATCTTGGGAGATTCTAATTGTGTCACAATGTTGAGGATGATTGTAATCAGCAAATATAGTCACCTCCTATCCATTTATTGGGAACTTCAAACATTGATGATATGTTGAAGGTACAACCTGTATTTCATGGATCCATGGTCATCCTAAGAGAATGTTGTATGTTAACTCTCTTTCCAACACTTGACATGTTATATGTTTCATCATTGGCCCCACTTGAATGGGTAACACAATTAATCCCTTAGACGATCTTTCCTCCTCATCATATGCTTTGATAGTCATTTTTCTTCAAGCACCAATAGCATCATCTGAATACCCTAGTGCATGGATTAATTTGAGAGTGAAAATTTTCAGACCAACTCCCCCATCTATTAAGACCCTCTTGACATGATGATTATGGATTAGTACTTCAATGTGAAGTGCAATATTATGGGAATGGTTTAGTGAGACATCATCCTGTTCAGAGAATGATAGACAATGTGGGGTAGTCAAATTCCCCACCATAGCTTGGAACTAGAAAATGTTAAGATTCGTTGGTACCGTAGTGGCTACTAATGCTTGTTCTAAAACCTCCTTATGTGATGGTGATAATTTAAGGAGTTCTAGTATCAATATTTGTGCAAGAATTTTTTGCAATTGATTGACAATTTTATAATGAGATGGAGGTGGAACTGCATGTGTAGATCCAACTCCCTTCAACATTACCTTGGATTGCCCCCTAGTCATAACATTTGTTGGCTGATGTTCTTGATGGTCTCTAATTTTTAAGACATTGATTTGATTGTCAGAGTTTTGCATGATTGGGAGAAAATCCAAAGGGATAGTGTTGTCGATGTTGGGTTCGTTAATGTCATGATCAACTGTATGATCACTCTCTACTTCAAATAAACAAAGGATTGTTTTTTCATAGACATGATCGATGTTCTTACCTTTGCTGTTTGAGGATTATGATGCTCCCTTGTCATAGTTTATTGTTTTGAGGTGTTTCCACATATGCTTTATTGTTGTCGATCAAGTCTTGTATTGGGTGCTTCAACTCCATACAATTTTTGGTTTTGTGGCCTTTATTATTATGGAAGTTGCAGTAATTTGCGTCATTCCACCATGGTGGTTTGACCTTTGGGTCCCAGAATCGGGCTTCTTGTGTAGTGATAAGGCCACTAGAGACTAACTCTTTCATCATTGATTCTATCGTTTGGCCTAAAGGTGTGAACCTTCACCGAGTTGAGGGTTTCAGATATGACTTTGTTTTTACGATCTTGTTGCTTTGCAGGATATTTGACTTGATATTTTGGTCATTGTTTTGGTTCCTTGATGTAGATGCTATCAAGTTAAAAACTAGTTTGACATTTTGGGAATCATTCATTGTTTCATTGGTAGTTGTGTTTCAATTCTTTTGCCAAAATTTTGGCTTGTCATTGCTTGAGTATTGATTGGAGGAGTTACTTGTGTTGTTTGTTTTATCGTTGAAATATTTGATAACTCCTCTTTTGACTAATGCTTCCTCAATTTTAATACTGTTTTCTATTACTTTTTTGAGCGTGGGAGGACATAGTAATTCTAGTCTATAACTCATTTCCTCTGTTAATTTGTCAATGAACAACTCCATCTTTTCTTCCTCAGGAATGGATCTAGGATATCTAGCAAACAGTCGTCACCATCTTTGTAAAAAAGACAAGAATGTTTCCCCTCTGTTTTGTTTTAGGTTGTAAAGATCCTTTATTGTAACATCATGTTGGTTGTTAAATGAGTATTGGGAGATGAACTTGTTGATAAGTTCCTCAAAAGTTTTGATCCCTGGTTATAGCTTTGAGAACCACTCCATACATGTACCTCCCAAACTTCTTGGGAATAACCTCATTAAGTAAGTTTCCTCTTGGGAAAAATCAAGGCTCATTGTTTTGAACTCCTGGATATGATCTATTGGATCTCTCCTTCCATTGTACTTTTTGTATTTTGGAAATTCGTAGTGTCTTGGAAAAGGTATCGAGCCGACTATTGCATTGAAAGGATAAGGATAAATGTCATGAATCCCATATCTTTTGGTACTCCCTTTCATCATATCTTGTATCTATTGTTGTAATAGTCGCATTTGGGATTTCAAAGCATCAACTGGATCTATTATTTGTGTGGGTTGTAGTATTTCAGTCTCACTTGTTCCAAGTGCTTCCTTCAGATGATTGACATCAAAGTCCTTGGGAAGTTTGGCACCTGATTCAGCCAACATCAAAAGATACTTCTCCATATCTTGTTCTAAAATCTTTTCCATAAATTTATGGAATTTGGGATCTTGTTGAGCTGTTTGAATATCCTTAGGAGTTATTTCATTCTTATCATTGTGGTTGAGATTGTTCCAAGGATTTTCCTCTACCATTGTTTGGGATGTTTCAAGTTCTTGCTCTAAGAATCTCTATTTTTGGGCCCTAGTGAAGATTGATATACAAATTTTTATGCTTTCTTCTGAAATGTTGATCTTCTATGCTGGGAAAAATGTCAATTGAACTTTTAACAAAGTTGAATAAGATGACTGATCTTATTGATGAGACTATGTTAAAAATTTGATTACTATACTTGGTTTCATGATAAAGGATGATAGTATCTTGATGATGAAACTTTAGTGTAGTAATCGATTGTGTATTTTGATTTGACACTTTTGATTTGCAAGATCTTGTTTCAGTTGATAAGATTGGAGATTTGTATAAACCTTTCTAATTTCAGTCTTTAGATAGTGATTCTGATAAAAAAGAAACTTGTGTTCTGGTAAAAATTATGGATAAATGGCAGAAAGACTGACTGGTAAGATTTTTGAACTCTCTATTTTGAAAAGCACTAAAATAGAGTACAGAGGCACTATTTCATAGAACTGCTAGAACAAAGTCCTGAAGTGCTGAAACAGATGATAGAAGCGCTATTTTGATAGAAGCATCAAAATAGTGCGCGAAAGCGCTAGAGAATGTGATGGAAGCGTTCTCTTGACCAAAGCACTGTAATAGTGCCTGAAAGCACTAAACAAGATGATAAAAGTGCTATCATGACAGAAGCATTGAAACAATGCCTAAAATCACTACAGAAAGTGATGGAAGCGCTATCTTGAAAGAAGTGCTGAAACAGTGCCCGAAAGTGCTACAGAAAGTGATGGAAGTGCTATCTTGATAAAAGCACTGAAATAGTGCCTGAAAGTGTTGTAGAAAGTGATGGAAGTGCTATTTTGATAGAAGCACTAAAATAAGGACTATAAGCACTGAAACAGTGCCTGAAAGTGCTATTTCATTTAAGCGCTAAAACAGTGAACCAAAGCGCTGAAACAGGTTTTCCCGAGCGCTAAAAACATAAATTTTAAGACTCTCTATTGTAAGACTTGATTTGGCCTTGTGGCATATTGTATCATGGATTGTGGAAGATAAGCACGATGTATGTGCTAACTGTGGTTGTGATATTGAGTGAGAGCTCTCCTTTGAAAGAAGGCTCATGAATAGAGTGGTTCTACTGCATAATCTAAAGTGTGACCCCTAGAAAAATCATGATATCTGTGGATGAATTTTCTATGTTGTAAAAAGAGTTTTCGATTTTGATATAGAAAACGCCCTCTTTTCAATTTATTTCAATAACTCTAAGGTTCCTTGGGTTTTCTGATTTTGATTTTCCTCTTGAGAAACATGGTGAACTTCCACCTTCGAAGCATGGATTTTTATGATCTAACTTGACTTTGTTGCTTTCAGGATGATCTTTAATCTGATTTTAATTATTTTTATGAAAACACAACAAGAAATTGTGAATAATTGTGTTTAAACTGAATAGAACATGTATGTTCAAAAACCACAAATGGTTCTTACTGATTTTGATGGGTTGTTTTGACAATTGTACACAAATCAAACAGACTCACACTTAAGGACAAGTAGGTCATCATTATACTCACAAACCACATCTTGAATTGCGTTGACACACACAGTCGTGTCACCCCCTGGAGGGCGCCCATGTTTTTGTCGTTTCCAGGAACGTACTCAAAGTTGGATTTCTTGTCCTCTGAGCAAATGGTCCTTGGAAATAATATGGTGAGTGTCTTGGGGGAAGATTCTTCCCTCCCCTTGCACCATGAGTATGAAAATGTATGGATACTAACTCGGCGAGATACTACTCTATGGTTTGTAGATAGGACTTCCGTGCGGTGTGGCAAATAGATAAACTCCCTCAAGAGACCTCCCAATCTTTAGAAAAAAGATTTTGGGGATGGTTATCTTGCTCACTACCATCAAGTTGGAATTTCATCAACAACTTGCATGTTTATTATAGTGGGTTGGAATCCTTGGCTTTAGGTGTTCCCACTTAGGTCATTCCCGTAGGGTGAGTACTTTTTCCCACTACGGTATACCTTCTAAAGGATTTAAGAAAGCGTAAATAGCATGAAGTAAAAAGGGAATCTAGAACTTTGATCACCCATTATAGGGGAGAGCATAAGCCTAATCACCACAAGCACAGCATATAAGTTGTTTTGTTTTAAGCCCAAAAGTAAATTTTCTAATCTATGTGAAGGTGTTGCTTCACAGAAATCATGTTGTTCTTTTTAACTTATACTGTAAAAAAATGTGATGACTATCCTAAGATTGATAAGTTTTCTTTTAGAAAATGAAAAGTGACTACCCTAGGATTGATACATTTTAGAAACCAAGAAGTGACTATCCTAGGATTGATAAATTTTAGAAAACCTGAAGTGACTATCCTAGGATTGATAAATTTTAGCCCAACTCTGAAAAAATTAAAATCTGGCCGCGGTCGCGTCGAATCCAGACTGAAATTATAAAAGCGCTGGGATAGTCCACCGAAGTGCTAAAATAGTTACTCAATTTTCTAAGACTCGGAAGCGCTGAAATAGGACACCGAAGCACTGAATTTTGACTTAGAAGCGCTAAATCACCGATGCGCCAAAATAGGACATGGAAGTGCTAAATCTCAAAGCGCTGAAATTTTTTATGGATGCACTGTAGTAACACGGAAGCACCAAAACAAATCATGAAAGTGCTATAGTATTCGATAGAAGCGCTAAAAGAAAATATGTCGAAAACCTGCGTGACACTTTTTAGAAAATTTGATAAAATTGGGGTTAATGCCCCACAATGGGCACCAAATTGTACGGTGGTGAATGAGGTGTAAAGCACAAAACACTTCTTAATATGACATTATATCAAAGACAAATCAAATTGAATTAATTCAAAGCAATAATCTATTGAAAGTGTCATATTGTTCTCTATCTCCCAAGATTTATTAAATCAAAATGGCCCTCAGATCGTCAGTGCACTATGATTGTTAAAATGAAAATTGAAAGAACTAGATGGATGTTAAAGCGATGATATGGAGCTTAATATGATAATAATAGATGATAAAGAAACTAAACTAGCATGAATTGGCATGGAAACAAATAAATGTAGCTACAAGAAGCAGCCATGATATGAAACTTGGATGCTTGAATGTTGAATGCTTGATGCTTTGAATGCTTAATGCTTGGATTCCTGTAGAGTAAGAGTGCATAAGTTAGATTCTTTGGATCCCTTTCTTGGTTGAATGAGGCTATATTTATAGATTTCCTGGCTTTAGAAATGCATAGGGATGGCATTGAGAGGCTTGGATTCAATTTGGAGGATTGAATGGTGAAAGATGGAGGAGATTGAGAGAATTTTGGTGTTTGTCTCTACCCATGAAAACACCATGCAAGAGAAGAGGAAAGATTGATGGAGGAGGATTGAGAGAATATTTTGGAATTTGTCTCCAATTTGTCTCCAAAACTTCCTGTGAAGTTTCAAAGCATTAATTGTGACATATTTTGGGCATAATTTAGACATAGGATATCTAATTTATTTTTTAGGAAATATAGATGGAATATTCTTTATACCTTTATTCAAATATTTTGATTTATTTAAATTAGCAAAAGAGGGATAAATAATTTAATAGAACAAACTATAGAAGTTGTTTAGTAAATTAAACAGAAGAATATGACAATTAATTAATAAAGTGTTTGATCTCTATTTAATTAATTTAAGATTGATGTGATAGAATAAAATAGGAAAATGATAATTACATCAAACAAAGTATTTAATTTTGTTTATTTAATTAAGATGAATTTAAATGTGAACTATATAAGTAAATATTTCTATGTATTCAATAGTGGAGGAAATTAGAATAATTAATCAAATAATTCGTATTTAATTAATCGGATGCTCCAGACCAATTTTAGGTGTATACAGATATACCTAGCAACATGCCTAAATTCGAGTTTTTGGTAGAATGGCTTTTGGTCCCTACCTATGATGTCCCAGATTTTGCAATGGTTTGTGGACTTATTGGTTCCACTTTCCTATGGTACAAAGACATATATGACTACCTTCATGCCCAAATCTTACCCTTAGACCTTTCGAACAACCAAATTAGGACCTTTATCTATAAGTCTTCCAAGTATACCACCATCGAAGATACCCTTTATAAAAATTCCCTAGAAAACACCTTGTTGAGATGTCTCAATGTTGAAGAAGCACAAGAAACCTTGTGTGTAGTACATGAGGGTATATGTGGATCCCATTCTAGCAGTCCCACCTTAGCTAAGAAGATTATGAGACTAGGCTATTATTGGCCTACCATGGAAAAGGACTCATATGTCTTTGTCAATAAATGCCTATAGTGCCAGATTCACAAAGACTTGATATGCGTGCTAGCATAGGAGCTTCATCCAATAACTTCACCATGGCCCTTTGCCCAATGGGGACCTGATATCATAGGTAAGATACATCATGCATCCTCCAATGGCCATAATTTTATCATAACTGCAACTGAATACTTCACCAAGTGGATCAAGGCTATTTCTTTGACCTACATTATCGACACACAAATTTCCATGTTTATCCTTAACTATATCATTTGTCGGTATGGTTTCCCTCAATCCATAATCACAGATAATGGCCTCCCTTTCTAGAACCCAGAATTCTGCCATCTTTTTGAAGAATTCCATATCCAACAACATTTTTCCAAAACATATTAGCCACAAGGTAATGGCCAAGTTGAGGCATCTAACAAAATAATCATTAGAATTCTCTAAAATACTATTAATGACACTAGTTGTGACTGGAATTTATAGCTTAAACTAGCCCTATGGTCTTACCACACAAGAATTCACACTCCCACTGATGCCACTCCATACTCCTTGGTATTCGGTTTTGAATCCATCTTTCCTATTGAGGTAGAAATTCCTTCCCTAAGGGTATCTTTGAAAGGGCATATTGTCGATGAAGAGTACCATGTGTCAAGTCTGCATGAGCTAGAGTTCCTAGATGAACGAAGATAGACGACACTAGATCATCTTCAAGAATATCAAAATCACCTTCATCGTAGCTATAATAGGAATGTGTTGAATCAAAACTTTGACTTTGGAGACCTGGTCATAATGGAGAACCCAAAGAATCAAGAAAAAAGAGAAAAGCCAGGAAATTTTGAGCCAAACTAGCTAGGACCATACATAGATACATAAGTATTTGGATCAGGATCATATCAACTCTCTACCCCTTAAGGATAACCACTATCATTGCCAATCAATAGCCTTCATCTAAAGAGGTTCTAGACATAGCTTTTGAGAACCTTTTCTTAATCATAAAAAAATATATATTAAAAAAAGTCAAAAAAATTGTTACCTTGATGAAAACATATCAAACAATCATCTTTGTAACACCAAAAAAATTGAAAAAATCAACAAAATAGTAAAGAGAAATAATTCATCCCATAGTCAAAACCACTTTAGTGGCACTTTGGATAAGTACCATGGTGAAAACTTAGCAAACAGGCACCATGTGTAGTATACTATGCTCCTTCATCTAACATCATTCCAATATGATTTCCCTATCATTACACCCATAATAAATGGTTTTCCTTTCCATAACTTGGAATGATTGACATCAAAAACACCCCATATCCCCATCCCATCCTATTGGCGTTATACCTGACTAGGGGAAAATACTTGACCTACGTCATTTGGACCTTACACTTATAGTTCAAACATCATAAAATATCTTTAAAAAAGACAAAAACATCATTAAATGTCTCAAAAAAATCCACAAACATCATAAAATGTCCTAAAAAAATCCAAAAACACCATAAATGTCCTGAAAAAACTCCAAAACATCAAAACATATCAAAATCCCAAAAACAAAGTTAGAGTCAGTTATGTCAGTCTGTCATGGACTTAGTCGAACTATGTTGCCTCTATGACTCGACGTAGGCAAGGCCATCGCTTGATGTGCCCCTGAGGCATTAAGTCATTCCTTTTAGGTTTGTCACATCTCACACATATAAAATCATGTCTCTTATGTATATCGAAGTCATTCGTTCTGTCGAACTACGAGGTCTCTATGTGTATAACCTAGGCAAGGCCATCAATCAATGATCCCCTGAGGCTTCACTAGGTCAATCCTTTAGGGTGTATCACATTCACTATCACACATGTCAAATATCACACACATCAATTAATCTTGTTAGTCAAAGTCAAGTCAAACTACGAGGTCTCTGTATGTATAACATAGGCAAGGCCATCAATCGATGAGCCCCCGAGGTCGGACTAGGTCAGTCCTTTAGGGTACGTCGTGTCAATGGGCATAAGTCATTCACTTTTATCACACACAAACAATGGTGAAAACATTAAGGCAAGTCCCACATCAACAAAACAAATAAATTAACAATGTCATTAAAGTCAAACCAAACAAATTGCCAAAAAAATCAACTTATGTCCTATACAAGATGTGTCCTTCTTGACAACAGACATTATCATTTAGGAAAAAAATCATCATATCCTTATCTAGCTTTTCACATCAACAACATCAGACTCAACGTCTTAAACGGTATGTGTCTTTCTGAAACTAGGCTTTGTCATGCCTTACACAAAAATTCACAAAATCAAAACTAGACTCAATGTCATATACGGTATGTGTCATCCCTAAGATTAGGCTTTATCTAACAATCATTTTATCAATTTCAAACAACAAATCAAATCAAATTTTGGCAAATATTATTACTAGATTTTGAATTTATGGTTTTTTTTGTCTTATCTTTTCATTTTGATTTGTCTTCAAATCCTGTTACTAGCTTTCTTGAGGATGTCCCATGAAGGATTTAGAGAAGCAAGGATGTCTCAAGATTTTCTTTAACTGTTATTTGTTGATTCTCTTTTGGCTTGGTCTTTGAGTTAAGTTAGTAGCTTCCTCGAGGATGTCTCATAAATGATTTAGAGGAGCAATAATGTCTCATGACTCATCTTTTATTTGTTTAATGTATGTAGTTTGTCTTGACAAAAATAATGGGGCAAATAATTTCCCTTAGTATGAGTTAGGACACTCCTTGTCTATGATTGTCTGTTTCCAGTAGGTGAATGACTTTGCACACCTTGGTCTATCTCATATCATTGTGTTTATTGTCCATCTGTATCATTTAAATCCTAATGATGATTGACTACAAGGCCTAGTATGTATTTGGAAAAATATTGAAGATTCTAAATTTTTTGATACTAACATCCATGTCTTCTATTTTACAAGTCACCTTTTCTGCACTAACATTTATTCTTTCTTGCATCATGATGGAGTCCTGTGAAACACAAAAATATAACGTATCTTGCATATACATTCATGTTAGAAACATCATACGTATATACATATTGCATCACACTTATATGTTGCACTTAAAAACATAAAAATATAGGCATTCATCGCATCTACGAATTTGTAACATAACAATGTACATATATATCACATTGCATCTCATTACATAAACATAGAATGCATACATAACATTTATAAATACATTGCATTCATCATCATGTCAAATAAACATATCATAATACATATCATCATTAGAACTAAAGCACCATAAAATAAGCATGATCATCCATAACATGTGCATATCATATAGAAAATTGCATATTAAATATAACATGTGCATATCATATAGAAAAACTTTAAATAGAATAAAACATTTGCATACATAAATATAACACTGCATAATCATATAATCGCTGCCAAAAATGATATATATTGCTCAAAAAAATAAGTTTCACAATACAATGTCAAAATGTATCAATCCAAATGGAGCTCGTAGGTTGTAAGACCAAAATACAATGTGTAAACATATAGAACAAGTCTCTAGGGTGTGCTCCCATTGCTCCCATGTGGAGTCTAAGGAGGTGACTGATGATTAGATACTCACTGGGTAGAGGGAGGCCTAGCATAAGGTCTTGTCCTAAGAGGTCCTACCACATCATTTGTACTTTGTGATAGACTATGTGACCTACTCCAAGAACTATTGTTGTGTGTCTATGAATAACTAGGATCTCATCTCTTGGGAGGTACCTCTGCCTCATACAAATCCCTGTAATATCTCTCCCTATCACCAGCTTTGACCAAATCTCTCACAAAAGCTGCAGCAAGTTCATAGGGCCCTCAACTATATAAACTTCTACTATGTCTCTTGCCTCCTGGCCACTGCTTGATCTTTGTCCAAATATGCATTGTCTCTCTCCATCTACATAGCATCTTGCTCAACAGTCATTTCCCTCACCCTCTCCTCCAAGGCCTCTACTCAAGCCTCTAAATCCACCAACCTATAATCATTGGGACCCTCCTCCTCTCATCATGGCCTCTCTCCCACCTCCACATCCCACTCCTCAACAATCTTGTCTCAGATCTCCATCTCCTGATCCCTCATCTCCTCCTCCTCTTGATAGCCTACCAGTTAACCAAGGGCATCTATGCCCATCTCTCCACTAGCCTCCTCAGCATGCTCCTCGCAAACAGCCTCCTCGGAATCATGCTTTGCATCCATCTCTACCTCTCCTCCTACACCAAGATCTAGCATCAAAACATCCTCTCCCTCCTCCTCCTCATGGATGGGTGACAAACCTTACCCTCTACTACCTCTCCTGCCTCATCAACCCCATCGACCACCTCTCCCACCTCCTCCTCTACCATCATCTCCGCCACCTCTGCCACCTCTAACACCACCCCTTCCACAATGCCAACCCCATGGTCCTATCCCTCGTGGCTCTATAGGAGTCGGTTGATTCGAATCTGTATATGGAATGGGCCTATGCTCTTCCTACCAAGCATCATATGCCACGGTGGTCCCAAGATCTGCTACTTCACCCCTCCAACCCCACCAAATAGGTTGTAATGCCTGAATCTCTGCCTTTGTTATCACGACAAGAATCATAGGCCCCCATAGAGGAACATCTCTAAAAGAACAATCAAAATCAACTTGCCCATGTGGCTCATCCTGGACCTCACCAAACTATCCCGTGACTCGATCTGGAAGGTGTCTCTCAATAATATGTACACTAGAACTAGTCCTCCTAATTAGGTATTGTGTCCGTCTACAAAAAGGTAAATGTTTGTCCTCATCCCGCCACTGAACAAAATCCATATACGGTCTCCATATAAACTATACAAGGGTATTAATGGAATTTATCCAATACCCTTTATCTCCCACATGGCTTTGGCTTATAGTCCCCACATAATGAAAAACATATGGGGATCTACCATCTAAATCTGTTGTCACGTGGGGACAAAACACAAAAATATGTTCCCATGCCCAGATCATCAGTGAAGTTGTGTCATAGATCATCGATTGTGCCTCTCTATAAGCTATTTCATGTAAATGAAAATATAACATTACTAATAAAAAAGGGTCCCATGCATATACAACTTGTTGCTCTAACATCCCAACAAGCATCTCGCTCCACCCAACTGGAAACCCATGACCTCGCCGGTTAGGAAGAACAATCTCATCAATCAATGTACACAACATACAATCAATCCACTCATATCTCTTAGCAAGGACATGCCATCTAATCTCATAATGCTTGATATCGAGTTGTCTAATTTCATCATATGCATAAAACCGGGTGAGCTCGTTGTAACCTCTCTGAGTTCTCTCACCCCTAATCGGTAATCTCAAAATCGTATATACATCCTCTAATGTAACTATGGCCTCTCCAATAGGTAGGTTAAAAGAGGAAGTATTTGAGTGCCATCGCTCACAGAGAGACGTCAAGATACCTCGATTTTCCTAAATAGTGGGAATAGACATAACATGATGCAATCCAAGACTCCATATCAATATTTTCTCTACACTCCACAACTGGTCCCGCAACTCATATGTAGTTAGCCTCGACTCCTAGGTGTATATCAGATCAAAAACAACCTACAAACACATAAATCATATTTTGTGTCAAAAAAAGAAAAGAAAAAATTTTACATCACAAAACTTTACATTTTTTCCAGGCACATGCGTCGCTTTTATATCAAAACCGGTGCAAAATTTCACATGTGTCATTTTAACTTGCACATGCGTTGCACAAACTCAAATGCATCATTGAACAATACAAATGCATTATTCCAATGCAAATGCGTCAAAAAGGCAAGCTCACTTACCTATCATGCATATGTGTCACATTTTCACAAATGCAGTGCAAAATAAATCCACTGCCTATCATGCAAATGTGTAACAATATACACAAGTGGTGCACTATTCTACATGAGACACTATTATTTACATATGCAGTGCAATCCTACAAATGTGGTAGACACAAATGTAAATGCATTGATTTATCATATGCCCTAATTTGACCTAGATGTGTTTCCACATATGCATCATTTCGCAATCACATGTGTCACATACGAACACATATGCATTGATCCTAGAATAACACATTTGAAAATTAAAAATTAAATGACCAAAAATGCATGAAAATTAAAAATTCACAAGATTGTCTAGGGGTACATATCGGGGATCCTACGTCAATCGGTCATCTAAAATTTTGAATGTGATAACCTCGGTGCTTTGTGTATGGAACATATGACATCTTTGCTAAGAGCTCTAGAACAAAATCAAGGTTTCCAAAATTTAGGGGTGCAAATGAATTGGTTTTCTACCCAAATCCTATTTATAGCTAGGGTTTTGGAGGGTTTTTTCTCCAACCATCTATATTGGCCGCACTATTTACCAACTTATGACATCCATTTTGCATACCAAATCTCTTCAAAATCAATTTCTTTCACCACCATCGAACTTCTGACTATCAAATTACCTAATCCAGACAATTTAAAAAAAACAATTTTTTTTCAAAAAATTGTCATTTTTCCCGAGGAGGCATATACTCTTATCTATTTCAAACCAGGGCATGTCAGGAGCACGTTTTAACTAATTTTCTTTGACACAACACCAAAATGACATTGTATCAAAGAGGGGAAAATTGTAGACACCAAAAATTGGTCTAGGCCTGCAACACCATTTTCAACATAAATTCACATCTTCATGGTCATGATTAAATAATGCTAATTATTTGATTATCTTTCTAAGTTTACCTATCCTCTATTAATTAAATAAATTTAAATATTTAATTAATCCATTATTATCCTTTATTCAATCTTGATTAATTAGATAAATATCATTTATTTAATTACGTCGCTAATTAATCTATCTCTTCTTAAAATTAAATAAATTGTTTTTTAATTTACCTCATCACATTTTCAACTATAATTAAATAATCGTCTAAAATTATTTAATTATTCTTTAACCTTTTCTCTAATAAAATAAATAATCTTTATTTATTTAATTTAATCCCCAAATTTTGAATGTTGAATTAAATAATGATTCAATTGATAAAAAAGAATTATTCCTGGCATATTCTTCTGTAATTGGATAATCATTTAGTTATCTAATTAGTCATCACCACTTAAGTCAAAATTTAAATTAAATCAATCAGTTATCTCCTGAATTAATATTTGATTGTTTCTAACAAACAGACTTTCTAGGTTTAATCAGTTAGTTTTATTCTTTTGTGTTCAAACTTTTATTAATTAAATAACTTTATTTAGTTAATTTATTCATTTGTGTGTTCGAACAAACCATTTTTTCTTTATCTTTTACATGCAATCATTATTCTTTTGAGTTTCAAATAGTCTCAACTAAAGATTAAATTATTATTCAACTTAATCTCCACCTTGTGACTCGCATTATTACTGAACATAACTCTATCACATGGCATGTCTTTAATCCCAGTCATCGAATTATCTTTTAATCTGAGCCGAACATTCGAAAATAATTTTTCCATAAATTGGCTTGACCTTCATCATTATTACTCCTCCCGAAATCTTTATACTTTTAGGAAGTGACTTTAAGAATCTTCAATATTTGGCTAAATCATTAATCAATAGGCCATACTTGCATACTTAAGAGAAATTTGAGGGCAATTATTATACAACGACAAAATGGAGAAGTCAAATAAAGGTGATTCATGGAATGGAGGAAGACTTTGGTGAGATTTTTCTTTTATTCTTATGTTTATGCTTTAATTCCATTGTTATTTGTTGTTAGTGTAGGTTATATTAGAGTTTATTGAATTATTGTTTTCTTCATCTTACATTTCTATCTTCCCTAGCGTTATAGGTTCAACAAAATAATCTATCATGAACCATCGATATGTGTAATGTGCAAATCAAGCAAGGATGACACAAATAATTTTCTACTTGGATGCCCCTTTTCTCAAAGGTGTTGGAAGTGGATATGTGAAAAATTGGGTTGGGTAGGCACCCTTCTAAATGACATTATATCCCTCTTCAAATCATGGACCTTTCTTAAGAAGAAAGCGATGTATTCATGCATATGGCTAATAATCCCATCCATTTTGATATGGGAGATTCAGAAATAGTGGAATAGGAGAGTATTCCAAGGCTAGGAAATGAATACATCATCTTTTCAAAACAAGGTGGAGTTAGCCATAGTTAATACTATGAATAGTAGGGTTTTAAGGCTAATCCCTCAAAAAGTGAAATTTACACAATGGGATGTGAAATTGATACTTGGGTGGTTTGATCTCAATATTCCAAAATTTGGTAATAAGAGGGTACAGCAACAAAAATAACTTCAAACTAAGGAAGGTTGGAGGCCTCCAACATAGTCATGGGTTAAATTGAACATCGATGGTGCATCATGAGAAAATTTTAGAAAGATAAGGTGCAGAATACATAATCAATAATTGGGAAGAAGACATAGTGGGTGAGATTTCCAATCCTCTTCTTGATGGGACAAGTAATTATGAAGAACTTTAGGTTGTGATACAGGGGCTTTATTTTTTCTAAGAATTAATTTTTAACAATATTTCTAGACACACAAGACAACTAATGGGTTTGAATAAGTTACACATTAAAACCCTCAAACCCTTATTGAGTATTAGCATGAACATAAAAAAATGAAAGAATAACACATACATGAACATTCACAATAGAACATTATATTTTTACATGTAAAACCCTAGAATGGAAAAACCAGGGTGAGGATTAACTCACTATATGAAAACCAAAATCGATTACAAGATTCACACTACCTAGGGCTCACTTCCTAGAAGACTCATCATCTAAAAAGAAAAGGTCCATTACCAAGGTCTCATTTCCTAGGAAGATCACTTCTTTTGGATTACAAAGAAATAATTTCAAGGAGGTTCACTACCTCAAACCAATTGGAGAAATCACTAGAATATCTCTTTACCGTATACAACCTTCAACTCATTGTCTCTAACAACTTCTGGCATACTAAACTATAGACACCTTCTTCTCACTACTTCCAGTAGTCTTAGGCATTCATGCTCACATTAAGATCTCAAAATATGACCATAGATACACCATTACACACCACACACACCTCCAAAATATTTACCTTGCATATATATCTTTCATAACGTCAAATGATTTCCTCTAGGTTGGCATCAATGAAATGTATGCACCTCAAATGTGCAACCAAAAAATAGGTCAGCACCAAACACCTTCGCAATGGAATGAAGTGAAGGAATAACACATAAAGGGTTAACAGACCTAAATCTACATTGATACACTACGCTAGGCTTCCACAAACCATGAAGCACATTTGCAAACAATGTTAACACACTAGGTCAGCCAAACTGACATTAACACTATCAAGTAACTTAATTCACACTTCAAAAATGTTGTTCAAACATTCTACTGACCAGATAGAAAAATTACACATCTTATAATATACCAACATCAATAGAATATTCAAAAACATTGACACAAACACATGAAACTAAGAATACTCTAATCTTGTACAACCAATCAAAATATCATATAGATACAACTAAAGAACCAAGCTTGTGGAACAGTTGAGCACTAGAAAAACCAATTGAAGGTAGATACATTAAATATTAGCACATTCCCAAATCTACAATACAAGAAAACTTAGCATGGCTGGAAATGTGGAGTAGTTCCATTTCTCCCAGACATCCATCTTCATAAGATAAATATAGTCCAACACACTCTCAAACATATCTTCTACTAGCACACGATCCAAATCCTAAAACTATAGATATAAAACCTTAAAATACCTATGATCATCACTTTCAAAGTGCACAAACACATCTTGATGAATGCACAAATGTGAAGAAAAATATAGAACACTTCCTTAGTCACCTTGTACAATCTTTATGTAAATTTTCTCAAAAGTACTTGGAAACCAAGTAACCCTATTGCATATGAAACAACTACTCAACACCATACACACATTCTCAACATATTCATACCAGAGGTTGACATCAATGACAATACTGATGACAATATAGTGCAAAAATCTCCCATTTTTTCATTGATGGAAAAAATTATTAAAAAAACCATCAACAACAAGAGAAACTCTATATCTCCAATACTCAAGAAACTCTCCCCCTTAATTGAACATCTCTTTCCCTATGCTTTTCAAACTTCTCTCTCTCCCTCTTTTACCATGTTTTTAAAACTTCTATCTCCCCTGTTGACATCAATGGCAAAGGGAAACACCTACACACATCACTTCAGGCACAAAATGCACTCCCCCTTACTACACTAATCAAAGACACTAGGTACAACTCCTCCCGAGAGGTAGCCTTCATCAATCCAAGACAAAAAAGAAAATCTTGAATTATTCCCCTAAATAGATGCAGAATCTTATACATCTAGTTAAATGAAGGAGGGGAAATAACCCCTAGCTTATGTTGAAGATACTCAAATGTATCTTTTGGAAGATATTTTGTGAAGATTGGTTCTATTTGATCCTTTGTAAGCACATACTCCAACTTCACTTCCTTCCCAACAACTTTTTCTCTTAGAAAGTGATACCAAATAGAGATATGTTTTGTTCTTGAATCCATGATTGGATTATTTGAAATGTTGATTGTACTTGTATTTTCATAGAATATGGTAATAGGTTCATAATATTATATTCTAATATCCTTCAATGTCTACTTCATTCATAGCACTTTTTTACAAAAAGATGTTGCAAAAATATATTCTACCTCTGTAGTAGATAATGACATTGAATCTTGCATCTTACTTGTCTAGTAAACTAACCTATTTCCAAGGAAGAAAGCACCTCCACTTATAATTATTTTTTCATCCACACATCTTACCCAATCTACATTTGTATAAGAACTCAATGATAAATTAGTACTGTAGACACCGAATATTGGTCTAGGCCTACGAGTACACATTCGACATAATTTTCTATAGTTTGTTGTCGTGATTAAATAATGTTTATTATTTAATTAACCTTTCTAACACATATTTCCTCTATTAATTAAATACCCCTTTTTAATTAATTCATTAATTCATTATAACCTAATTTATTCAACTTGATTAATTAAATAAATCATAATTATTTAATTATGTCGCTAACTAATTAATTCTTCATTCTTAATTAAATAATTTATTATTTAATTACCCCTTTGTCATATTTGAACTATAATTAAATATATTTATTTAATTATTCGTTTAACCCCTTTATCTATAATTAAATATTTATTATTTAATTATTCAATTCCACCTTTTCAAAAGTCAATTAAATAAATTACGACTATTTATTTAATTAAATCTTTTATTTTCGAATGTTGAATTAAATTAAAATTTAACTCATATTTATTTATTTATGTCACATTCTTCTATCAGTCACTGGACTAATCATTCACTCACCTTCTGACTCAAGATCTATTTTTAGTTCTCCAGTTATCTCCGGATTCAACATCTGATTGTCTCTGCCAGAGGACTCTCTATCAAAACTAGTCAGTTAACTAGTTCCAACTCATATGCATGATGTGTCTATTAATTAAATATCTTTATTTAATTAATTAACTCATGTTTACATTCGAATGCATTATTCTACAACTTCTAACTTTGTCTTTGACATTCAAAGTTTGTTTCTTTCTAATTTCGAAGACTCATAACTGAAGATTAAGATCTTGAACTCACATTCTAACTTAATCTTTATCCTCCAGTCTTTTAAAAATCATGTTCTAACTCACGTTCTATCTGAGACATAACTCACATCGCATGGTATTCATCAATCTCGTCTATCAATCTCTCTTTCAATCTAAGCCAATCGTTCGAAAACCCAAAATCTATAAAATAGCATGTCATTATCATTATTCCTCCTCCTGAAATCATACACTTTTGAGAAGAAACTTATCTTTGATATTTTTCTTAGACACTTGACGAAGTTATGCTTGCATTCAAACACACAAATCTGAGGGCAAGAATATTGAAACAGCAAAATGGAGAAGAGCAATCAAGATAATTCGAAGAAGTGAACGCATATTCGGTGAGAGCTTTCCATTAATTTTTTTAGTTTATTATGTTTATTACCTCATTCTTTTTTGTTTGATTTAGATTAATATTGATTTATATTAGGATTAACATCGTTTATTCTAGTTGTAGAGATCTTACATTCCAGATTTTAGTCTATGTTACAAGTATCGTTAGAATACCATAGACCAAAGTCTGAAGTTCCCTGATAATATCTAAATATCCTTTTGACTACTATCACATGTGACTCTCTAGTATCTTGAAATCTTTCCATAAGAAAAACTACATGCATAATAACTTTAGGTCTAGTTGCAGTTAGATATAGTATTTCACAAATCATGGATCTATAATTAGTTTGATTTGTCTTAGGATATTCATCACTTTTTCTTGATTTACAACTACTAACCATGGCAATAAATACTTGTTTTTAATCCTCCATTCCCAAATTCTTTAACATTTCATTTACATATTTTGATTGTGAAATGAATAACCATTTTCTGATTGACTAATTTGTAGGCCAAGAAAGAAAATCATCTCCCCAAGCATTGAAATTTCAAACTCATTTTGTATCTCCTCTACAAACTTCTTACACATGGTCTCATTTACTCCAAATATTAAATCATCAACATACACAAAAAAAGCAATATTTGATCTTTCTCAACTTTGAAGTAAAGTTTATTGTCTATAATACCCTTTTTGAATCCCCACTGCAGTAAATATTTGTCCAATCTTACATACTAGGCTCTAGGAGCCTGTTTGACCCCATATAATACCTTCTTCAACCTATAGACCATATGCAAATCTTTTGATAATTGAAAACCTTCCATTTTTTCAATCTACACTTCTACTAACTCAACATTCAAAAATGGAGACTTTACATCTATCGATATAGCTTGAAGTCTTTATGTGTTGAAAAATCCAAAAACATCCTAATACCCTCCATTCTTACTACTAGAGAAAAAGTATCTTAAAAATATATTCCTTCCACCTGTGAGTAGCCTTTACACACAATCCTAGCCTTTTTTTTTTTTTATAATTTCTCAATCTCCATTCAACTTTTCCCTCAAAACCTATTTAGTTCCTATCATATTCATTTATTTTTCTTGGAACTAGTTCCCATGTGTAATTCTTCTCAATCTACCTGGGTTCCTCATCCATATATTGGTCCAATTTTCATCTTTGCATGCTTCAATAACTATTTTAGGTTCTATTTTAGAGAGTAAACAAAATTTTACTTATTCCTCTATCATAGAATCTTTTCTTCTTGTCAGGACACCTTTTCTCTTGTCTCCAATTATTTGATCCTTAGAATGATTTTTCTGCACATATTTAAGAGTCATAGGGTTCTTTTTAGGAGCTTCTTCCTCTTCCAATAGCATCTATTTTTCTTATTTTTCTTCTTCTCTACAAAGGGGCTCGTCATATCATATCCTTCTATCAACATTGAGCTTTGCTGTGATTCTTCATCCAATTTTACACTTTCACTTTCAATTATCTTTTTTAGTCTATTGTTGTAGTACCTATATGCCTTTCTCTTTGTACAGTATCTAGGGAATATTCCTTCATCTAATATTGCATCAAACCTTCTTAAGTTTTCTTCATCTAATCTTATATCAAAATTTCCTATTTTTTCTTCATCCCTCATGATATATCTCACATATATCTCTTGTAGTGTTACTTTAGGTTTGGCTGACTTGGCATGATAGCCATATTTTCTTGAAGGTACCTCATGGATTGTGGATGGTGATGTATATTTTGGTCCTAGTTAACCCTTGGTGTGGTCTATCTTCACTTCTTTCCACCATGGAACTATTTGGTACTGACCTATTTTGGTGTTGCATCTTTTAGGTGAATATGTTTCATTGAGGCTGAACTAATTAAGATTCTTTAGTTCGTGGATGGTATAAACCCAAGATAGAGTTTGTTTTGAGGTGTGTGGAAAGTGTGAGATACCAATTTGATTAAGTGTGGTGATCTAAGTGCTAGCTTTAATTCATATTAATTTAGATGTGGTGAGAAAGTGACAACATTTTTATGTGTTTGAAGTTGCTAGAGGTAGTGAGTCAAAGGCTATAGATCGTGCAAAGTTGCAGTTGTGGATTTTTCTTGTTGCACTAAGATAGTTCATCTCTTTGTAAAATTTTCTTCTATTCTTATTTCTTCTTGGCAATGAGTCACCTAGTAGTGAGCCTTTCTTCCTTTTTAGGCAATGGACCCTTAGTAGTGAGTCTAATTGCATTTGATGTTTTTATTCATATATGTGTGAGTTAATCCTCACCATGGTTTTCCCTACTTAGGGTTTTCCACATAAATCTAGTTTTATATTGTGTATGATTTTTTTTGTATTATTATTTCACATGTTTACATTCTTTCAATGCTTAATGAGGGTTTAAAGTTTGATAAAGGTTTGAAAGTTAATGAGGTATTGAATGTTTTAATATACAACTAATTCACCCCCATCTCTTCATTGTCTTATGCATCTAAAATTTGGTATCAGAGTTGTGGTTCCTTGGAGAAACCTTAATCACTTGAGGTAGATCCAAATGGGGCATAGGATGGGTTTCAAAATCCTATGTTTGATGGAATGAATTATGCTTATTGGAAAGCTAGGATGGAATCCTTTTTGGCCTCTCTTGGATTTGGTGTCTAGAAATCAGTTGAAAAAGGATATACTATGCCTGCTCATGGTTTGAATAGGGATGATGAGATCAAATAATATGATAACAATGGAAAATAAAGGAATGTTATATTGATTGGACTTTTTGATTCAGAACTTGGAAAGGTGATAAGTCTACAAACAACAAAAGAGATCTGGACAAAGTTGGAGAGTATTTATGAAGGATATGATAAAGTCAAGCAAACAAAGATGCAAAATTACAAAGCCAAATTTGAAACCCTAAGGATGTCTAAAGATGAATATATTACAGACTACATGCTAAAAGTGCATGAAGTTGTATGCCATAAATGGTCTTGGTGGTAAGTTGGAAGAAAGTGAAGTTGTGAAAAAGGTATTAAAAACTCTTCCTAAAGCTTATAGTTCTAAAGTTTTTTCTTTTGAGGAAGCTCAAAATTTGGATAATTTTTTTAGAGATCAGATGTTTGATGCTTTAATTTCTTAATAATTAAGAGAGTTTGGTCAAGATTCTAAAAATAAAGAAATTGTTTTTAAAGTCTACAAGGTAGAGAACAATGATGAATCGGATTTGGATGATATTGATGAGGTGGAAGAAAAAGTTGTAAGGAGATTGAAAATGGGCACCTAAAAATGAAGAGGTAAGTAACCCTTTAAGTGTTTCAATTGTTGAAAGATAGGTCATTATTATTCTAAATGTACAATCAAAGTTTCAAATGACAAGCCTAAGGATCATAAAGGAAAATTTCTCAAGAAAATTATTATGTTGAAAGAGAAAATGGTGTGTTTGATGATGAGTAATAAAACTATCTTGATGATGAAAGTAATCAATGCATGTTCATGGCTCTAAATGTTGGAACTAATTCTACTAATTTTGAAAGATGTGTGAAGGAAAGTGCTCTAGTAATGGGTCACAACATTGAAGGAACTATGGTGATTACTTTTCATGCAAGTGAAGAGATGAATTACTGGATAATTGATAGTGGATGCTCAAATCATATGGTAGGTGATAAGATCAAGTTTGTTAAACTTTAGAAGTATGATGATGGTATTGTTAAGTTTGGTGATGATACATCTACTAAGATCTATAGAAAATTTTCAATTATTTTTTATGGAAAGCATAAACAGATGATGTTTTTTATGTCAAGGGTCTCCAACATAATCTTCTTAGTATAGAATAATGTGCAGTATAGGATACAATTTGGTGTTTCTAGATGATGGTTGTGAAATTAGAAAAGGAATATTTAGAACTTTCATTGTTGAAAGTACAACAACATAAGCTAATGTTTATCAGCTCAAAAGTAGTGGTGCTAAGTACTTTATGTCTCAAATCAATGAAATTTGGCTATGGAATAGAAGAATGGGTCACATAATTTCTGATAGTCTAGCAAAGATCAATTCTACTAATGTTGTGATAGATCTAACAAAGATTACAAAGTATATCAATGCAATCTACAAGGAATGTCAGTTTGGAAAGAAAACAAAGAAGAGGTTCAAGGATAAATAATATTCTACCATAGGTCCTTTGTGTTGGCCCATAGTTGACGTTGCACCAAAAGATAGACTTGTTAATGCCTGATACAACTGCCAGAGTTAACGAATCCATGGGAGGTAGTTAGTCCATGTCATGAATCTCGAGGGGAACACTGACCATCTACCAAAAATATCCCCCTCAATGTTACCCAATTGGATTCAAACCCAACACCTTTGGCTCTGATACCACTTGTTGGCCCATAGTTATTGTTGCACCAAAAGATCAACCTATTAATGCTCAATACAACTGCCAAAGTTAACGGATCCACGAGAGGTGGTTAGTCTATGTCACGAATCCTAAGGGGAGCGTTGACCATCTGCCAAAACTTTGGAGTTGGTGCATATAGACCTATCTCGACCTACCAGAATAAGGAGCTCTCAAGGTGAGATGTATTTTATGTTATTTATTGATGATTATTATAGAATGACTTGGGTGACATTTCTTAAAGAAAAATTAAAATCTCTAGATAGGTTTAAAGCATTTAATTCTATGGTTGAGAATGAAATGGATGTGGAAATCAAGTTCTTGAGGTCTAATAGAGGTGGTGAGTTCACCTCCAATGAATTTAACATTTTTTGTAAAGATCATGGAATTAAGAGGCACTTGTGAGCTCCTAGAACTTCTAGCAAAATAGAGTTGTGGAGAGGAAGAATAAAATCATTCAAGAAGCAACAAGGACTATGATGAAAGAAACAAATATAGTGGATTTCTACTGGAGAGAAGATATTCATATTGTAGTCTACATTCTTAATAGAGGTCAAGCAAGATTAAACAACTCAAAGACTCCCTATGAGTTATGGTATTGAAAATATCCTAATATGAAATCCTTCAGAGTGTTTGGAGTAAATGTTATATCGAAAGAGATGAAGAAAATTTAAGAAAGTTTAATGCAAGACTAGATGAAGGAATATTCCTTAGATACTCTACAAAGAGCAAGGCTTACAAGTGATAGAATAAAAGGTTGAAAAATATCATTGAAAGTGAAAGTATCAAAGTGGATGAAGATCCACATCAAAGTTCTATATTGATAGAAGGATATGAATCCGATGAATCCCCTTATAGTGAAGGAGAAAAGAATGAAGAGAAAGAAAAAGAGATGATATTTGAAGAGGAAGAAGCTCCAAAAAATATTCTTAAGAATCTTAATTATGTGTAGAAGAGTCATTCTAAAGATCAAATTATTAGAGATAAAAACAAAGTTGTGTTGACAAGGATAAAATTTGCCAAGATAGAGGAATAGGTAAAATTTTGTTTAGTTTTCGAGGTAACCTAATAGAGGAATGCAAAGATGGGAATTATATAAAAGCTATGAAAAAAGTGTTGGAATGGATGAGAAGAATCAGACTTGGGAACTAGACCCCAGACCTAAAAATAAGAATGTGATAAGAAATAAATGGGTTTTCAAGAACAAGTTGGATGAGCATGGAAAATTTGTTAGAAATAAGGTTATACTTGTATCTAGGGGCTACTCCTAAGTGGAAGGAATAGATTTTGAAGATACTTTTTCTCTAGTTCCAAGGATGGAATCCATTATAATTCTCTTGGATTTTATAGCACATAAAGACTTCAAGGTTTAGCAAATGGATGTGAAGTCTTCATTCTTGAATGGCGAGCTAGAAAAAGAGGTAACAACGGAAATTATTTTAGTTATTAGATGATGTCGATATGGTTAGTAGGTTGAAGAAGGTATTTGATGGACTCAAATAGGCTCCTAGATCTTGGTTTGCAAATTTGGAGAAGTACTTGTTGCAAAAAGGATTCAAAAAAGGTACTGCATATAGCAACCTTTATGTCAGGGTTGAGGGAGGACAAATCCTGATTATGGTAGTGTATGTTTCTGACATTATTTCTAGAGGAAATTGAAGGATGTGAAAAAAAAAAAAATGAAATGAAAAAAGATCTTAAGATGTCAATGTGTGGGGAGATGAATTTCTTCCTTGGATTATAAATCAGTCAATCAGAAAAAGGTATTTTAATTTATCAATCAAAGTATGTCAAGGAAATATTGAAGAAGTTTGGAATGGATTATTCTAAACTAGTGTGTACCCCTATGGTTAGTAGTTGTAAATTGAGAAAGAATGATGAATCTCCTAAGGTTGATAAGAGAAAGTATAGATCAATGATTGGTGGACTGTTATACCTAACTGCTACTAGATTGGATATCATGCATGTAGTATGTCTTGTAGAAAGATCTCAAGAAGATCCTAGATAATCACATGTTGTAGTAGTTACATAATGATTTGTCCTTGAGTGCATATACAAATATAGATTCGGTAGGTTGTACAGATGAAAAAAAACTACAAGTGGAGGTGCTTTCTTTCTTGGAAGTAGATTCATTTCTTGGTTGAGTAAGAAGTAAGATTAAGTGTCATTATGTACAACATAAACATTGTATGTTACAGTAGCATTATATTGCACATAGGTGTTGTGGATGAAGCAAAAATTTAAGGATACCAAATCATATGATGAACCTATTACTATCTTGTGTCATAATACAAGCACTATCAATATTTCAAAGAACTTAGTAATGTATTCAGGAACAAAACATATCTATATCGGGTATCACTTTCTAAGAGAGAAAGTTGCAAAGAATGAGGTGAAGTTGGAGTAATTTCCTACAAAGGATCAAGTTGTAGATATCTCTACAAAGGCTCTTCCTAAAGATACTTTTAAGTATCTTTGGTAGAAGTTAGGGGTTATTGCACCTCCTTTAAACTAAATGCATAAGTTGGTGCATCTACCTATGAATAATTTAAGTGTACATTCTTGGTCTTGGATTGATGTTGAAGGCTACCTGATAGGGGGAGTAAGTAGTAGTTTTTTTGTTTGGTGTTGCCAGGTGGAACATAGCTTGTGCCCCTAAGGGGGAGAGAATTGAAAAATAAGTAAAGAATTAGTAGTGCAATGTGTGCAGTAATGTGAATTGTATGAAGAAGAGTAGTGGAGAGTAGTTTCTTGTTGGTGTTTTCTAAAGAGAAGTGTCCAAGTGGTGTCAAAGTGATGAATGAAAATGAAAAAGAGGGATAACATAGAAGAAAAATTGTATGCAAGTGTTATCAAAGGGAAAGATGTTACCATTTTCCATTGATGTCAAAGGGGTAGAGAGTGAAGTCTGAAAAACATAGGGAAAAAATTGATGTCAAAGGGGAGAGTAATGGCTGAAGAACTCCTTAGATAAGAGGAGAGATTGTAGATAGAATAGTGTATGAAGAACATAGGTAAAGGGAGAGAGTGAATTGCACCCTAGTAAGGGGGAGTGTTTCTTAAATTAGAGTTTCTTTTGTTGTTGATGGTTTTTCATAGTTGGTGTTGCCATCAATGACAAAGGGGGGGATTATTGCAAGTATGATGTTGGTTTTTTCATTGTTGTCAATAGTTGGTCATTGATGTCAACCTCCAGTATGGTCAAGAATATTGTTGCAGTGTTGTAATTGATGTCAATAGTAAGTGTGTTGCACTATGTTTTCATAATGATGTCAACCCCTAGTGTGGATATTGTTGGTATTGTAGATATTGTAGTCATGATGAGGTGTTGTAATGTTGTGTTGATGTTTTTGATGTGGTTGTTTCACTTGGTTTCAAAGTGCTTTTGAGAAAAATTGAATAAAAGAGTGTGCAGTGTGATAGAGGTGTGTGTAGTGTTGTGCTCTACATTTATTCATGGTTGAAAATATTCTTGTGTGGTTTTGATATGATCATCATAGGTGTTTAGAGGTGTTGTATCCATATTTTTAGGTTCTTGTTCATATGGTAGTGGAAGTTGTGTTTCATAGTGTTTGTCTGTATAAAAGGTTGTTTGGGAGAAATGAGATTGCTCTACACTTCTCTATAGTGAGGCTTCTTGTCTTGTGGATTGGGGAACATTCTTATGTTTTCTATATTTATCTACCCTTGGAGTTTCTAGTGTTGAGTTTCTTCATAAGCTTACTTCTTGTGTTGGATTTGAATGGTAGTACATCCTAATGTGCAAGATGCAAGTATTCTTCAGTTTCAGGTGGTTGTGATAGTGTTACAAAATAATATTATGATGTTGGAATATTATGAGTTGTTGTGTGGATGTTGTGAAGTGTTGTTGTGTGGTTCAAAAAAAAAATTTGGACACGAAGAAGCATGTAAATGGTCACTTGTAGTGTTAGTTCAGGTTTGGCTATCCTAGTGTGCTAGCATGGTAATGTATTGAGTAGAATTTTGATGTAGATTTGGGTCCTAGTTAACCCTTGGCATGGTTTTCCTTCACTTATTTCCATCGTCAAAGTGTTTGTTGCCGACCTATTTTGGTGTTGCACGTTCGAGGTGCATATGTTTCATTAAGGCTGACCTAATTAAGATTGTTTAGGTCATGGATGGCATAAATGCAAGATGGATTTTGTGTTGAGGTGTGTGGCAAGTGTGAAATGCAAATTTGATCAAGTGTGGTGATTTGAGTGTGATCTTTAATGCTTATGAATCTATATGCAGTGAGTAGAAGGTTTCTATATTTTTAGTGTGCTTGAAGTTGTTGTAGGAAATCAGCCAAAGGTTTAGGATGGTGCAGAGTTGCAGTGGTGGATTTTTCTTATTCCTCTAAGATAGTGAATCTATCTATAGCAGTTTATTTTATTCTTCTTTCTTCTTGGCCTTGAGCCACCTGGTAGTTATCCTTTCCTCTTTTCAGGGAAGTGAGCCTAATTGTATTTAGTGTTGTTATTCATATATATGTGAGTTGATTATCACCATTGTTTTCCCCTACTTATGGTTTTCCACATAAATATGGTGTTCTCTTGTGTATGGTTGTGTTTGCATTATTGTTTCACATGTTTACATTTTGGAAATGCTTAATGAGGGTTTAAATTTTGATAATGGTTTGAAATTTAATGAGGGATTGAATTTTTTAATGTACAACTAATTCACCCTCCCTCTTAGTTGTCATGTGCATCTAACATAAGTCACCATCTCTATCAAACCTTAAGCTATTGATTTTCAAATCCTTTTCATTATCAACCATAGATTTAAATTCTTTAAAATTATCTAGAGCTTCTAATTTTTCTTTAAGAAAAGACACCCAAGTCATTCTAGATTAATCATCTACTAAAAACATATGATACCTATCACCTTGAGGTCTTCTTGTTCTATTAGTTCTACATAGGTCTGTATGCACCAACTCTAAAGGTTGTGTAGTAGAATGTTCCTTAGATTTGAACCTTTTCCTTGTCTATTTTCCAAACTAACACTCCTTGCAAATTGCATTGATAGGCTTTATAATTTGTGGAAAGTCTCTCACAGCATGAGCGGAGCCAATCTTCATTAGGCTATCAAAGTTGATATGAACCATTCTTCTATGGTACATCCAACTTTCATTGGTTTGAGTCATAAAGAACTTACCATTAGCACATTTGAGTTTATAAACATTTTTTTTTCATTGTTCTTGTTGCAACCAATATTTTAGATCTTCATTTCTTGATTTCACATTCATCATCCTGAGACACCAGATTGTATCCTTTGCTACACATTTTTCCTACACTGAGAAAATTATGCTAGAGACCCTTGACATGAAGAACACCATCTATCTTATGCTTTCCATCAAAACCAATTTAACCTTTTCCACATATCTTAGCAGATGCACATGTCATCACCAAACCTAACACAACCACCATTATATTTCTTAAGGTTAATAAAATTTCTATTATCACTTGTCATATGATTTGAACATCTATTATCAATTATCCCATATTTTTTCTCCTCTCTTGCATGAAAGATGGTCAAAATAGTTCCTTCAATACTATGACTTATTTTTAGAATAATTTCCTTCACACATCTCTTAGGGTTACCAGAATTAGCTCCAAATTTCAAAGCCATGAATAAGAATTCATCACTTTAATTATCCAGTTGATTTGATTCCTCATCATCACTATCTTCTTTACCAAAATAACTCTTCTTGAATGATTTTCCTTTATGATCTTTATGTTTGTCACTTAAAAATTTATCTAGACATTTTGAAGCATAATGACCTATCTTTCCACAATTGAAAAAATTGAAAGGTAACTAACCTCTATATCTGCTAATGCCCTTTTCCAATATTCTTACAAAATTCACTTCCACTTCATCAAAATAATCTAGATTAGATTTTCCATTCCTCTCTTTCTTGCTAACTTTAAAAGTGGTTTATTTCCTTGGAGAATCTTTGTCAAACTCTCTTGATTCAAAATTAGTTAAAGCACCAAACAATTGATCTCTAGTATATTGATCCAAATTTTGAGCATCCTCAATAGTAGCAACTTTAGCACTATAGGATTTAGGGAGAGTTCTCAATACCTTTTTCACAACTTCATTTTCCTCAATATTTCTACCAAGACAATTGATGGAATTGGTATTTCATCAACCATATGCATGTAGCCTACAATATCTTCATCCTTTGACATCCTTATGGTTTAAAAATCAACCTTAAAATTTTGCGTCTTTTCTTTCTTCACCTTATCATCTCCATAAATTCTCTTCAACTTCTCCAAAACATCTTTCAATGTTTTGCAAATTATCACCTTCACAAGTTCTAAATTTCAAAGCCCACTCAAAATAGAGTTCCTCACTTTACCATTGTTCTCATATTCCTTGATCTCATCTTCTCTTGTTGGAGGAGTATTAGGCATAGTATATGCATTTTCAACTAATTTCCATACACCAAACCCTAATATGGTGAGAAATAATTTCATCCTATCTTTCTAGAAGGCTTAATTTGTTTCATCGAACATAGGAGCTTTGACACCATTGTTGTGTGTCATCCAAATCTACCTCAAGAAATTAAGTTTCTTCCAAGGAAGCTCTGCTCTGATACCAATTATTAGACACATATGACAACTAAGAGGAGGATGAATCAGTTTTGCATTAAAACATTCAAACCCTTATTGAGTATTAGCACATGAATGTAAAAAAATGAAACAACACATAAAAAAAAATTCACAATAGAACACCAATTATTTACATGGAAAAATCTAGAAGGGAAAAACCATGGTGAGGATTAACTCACTATACGAAAAGAAAAACTAATTACAAGATGCTCACTTCCTAGGGATCACTGCCAAATGACTCACTATCCAAAAAGAAAAAGGCTCACCACCCAAGAAGACCACTTCTTCCTCATTATAAAGAAACAATTACAAGGAGGTTCACTACCTCAAAGAAACTGGAGAAACCACCACAATATCTCTTTACCATCTGCAACCTTCAGCTTAGTACCTCGAGAAAAAAAATTCATACTTAAATATGGAAATCTTTTGCTCACTACTTCTGGTAGTTAGACACGCATGCTCGCATTTAGATCTCAACACATGATCACACATACATCGTTCCACACCACACACATCTCCAAAATATTCACCTTGCATATATATCTTCTACAAACCCAAATAACTTCCTCTATGTCAGCTTCAACGAAACATATGCACCTCAAATGTGCAACCATCAAATAGGTCGGCACAAAACACCTTTGTAGTGGAAATAAGTGAAGGAAGACCACATCAAGGGTTAACCATGACCCAAATCTACATTGACACACTATGTGAAGCTTCCACAAACCAAAAAGCTCTTCCACAAACAATGTTAACACACTAGGTTAGCCAAACCAATATTAACACTATCAAGCAACTAAATTCACACTTCACCAAGGTTCAAAACATGATGTAGACCATGTAGAAACAATACACAATATCTTAGAATATTTCAACATCAGCATAATATTCAAAAAATCTAGCGAAAACACATGAAACTGAGAATATTATCATCACGTGTAACCAATCAAAGTACCATAGAGATAAAATTCATGAATCAAGCTTACAGAACAATTGAGCACTAGACAACCCAAGGGAAGGTAGATGTACATAATATTTGCACATTCCCAAATCCATGAGACAAGAAGCTTCAATGCAGAGAAATGCAAAGTAGTCCCATTTCTCCTAGAAATCCCTCTTCACAAGCCAAAGATAGTCCAACAAACTATCATACATATCTTCTACTACCACACGATCTGAAACCTCAAACTCTAGATATAACACCTTCAAAGACCTCTAATAATCAATTTCAAATTGCATAAGAACATCTTTAAGAATGAAGAAATGCAAAGAAAAATTTATACACTTCTTTAGTCACCTTGTATAATATTTATGCAAATTTTCTCAAAAGCACTTGGAAACCAAGTAACCCTATTTCATATGAAACATCCACTCAACACCATACACACCATCTACAACACTTGCTCAATACCATACACACCTCTGAAATACCATACACACCTCCTCAACATATCCATACTAGAAGTTGACATCAATGACAACATGATGCAACACTTCAGACTATGATACAGGGGCTTCAGTTTTTCCAGGAATTAAGTATGAAAAGAATTGAAGTGGAAGGTGACTCAACACTGATGATAAGTGCTCTTAGCATGGATAAAATTTCAAATTGGAAAATGTAAGGGTTGGTGGAGAGAGTGGTTGAACTGTTGGGGAGGTTTGAACACTATATGGTTAAAAACACATATAGAGAAGCCAATTCTAAAGTAGACAAGTTAGAAAATCTTGGCATGGACAAGGTATTCAAGAAACACTCTCACCGCTCTTCCCCTTGGGTTTAATGGTTGACACCCATGGGGCCTCGTGGAAAATATTGTTTGCAAGGAGGGATGTGAGGTGTTGGTTGCAAATGGGGAATTGTTCAAATAGGTGGGTTGGCATCCTATGCTTTATTGGTAGTGAATCTCAATATATGCCTTAAAGTGGTTGGGTGGCACACTAGCATTTGGATTCGTCCAGGCACTAGTTAGAATTTAGCACCACTAAATTTGGTGCTAAATCACACATAGTTTCTCCTTGACTTGAACTATGTGCACGTGGTGCCTATTCGCTCTTCGTAGCTCCTTGCCCAAAAATTTGTTGTAGAGAGTTTTGACAAGCTGACAAGTGTCGTTGCTAACACTAGGCCATGTGCACATGGAGCTAGGGCACTCTCCTTAGCACCATACTTGAGCTTTAGTTGTGATGTTTTGTAATGGATTGACAAGTGGCAAAGGTGAAAAAAATTCACATGCTTTCCTTTTGGAGGAACTATTTATCACATTTTAGCATGGCCAACCATTCTCAGCAAAACCTTCATCCTATTGGGCTAAAATTAATCATGAGCCATGATGGTGCAATAACATTACTCTTGGAACTCACATGCTAAAATTTGGCTTGACTCCTTCACTCAAGTTGATTTGGCATGTGGAAATGATTAAATAGGGTTTCTTGTCACACAAGTCTTTCTTAAGCATTTCAACACGTGGGAGACTTGTGGAGTTATGGAAAAATATTTATCATGCTAGGCTTTTGCATATGCAAGAAGATTGAGGGTTGATATCATAGTCCGAAAGTGATGCAAAAACATATAGTAATCTTCACAAGCTCTCAATTGGAAAGCTCCAACACGAGTCGAGTGGTCTTTAAAGGATAAAATTGGAGGCCAATTCTATTGCTTGCATGATTATGGTGGGTTTTGAGGATAGTGTAATGGAAAACCACATAAGGAGTTGGTCAACTCTCATCAACAAATGGAATTTCTAGGTGAAGTTAGAGAGCTTAGGCTGAAGAGGATCCTACTTGAGAATGATTTACTATCGCTTAGATATGTGAAATTGGTGTTGGGGCATGTGTTCTTAGCGGAGAAGGAAAGATATAGAGTGGAATTTGACATATCCTCTCGATTTGTCATTGTGGTGTTGGATCTTTAATTGCAAAAGGAGGAGGTTTTACAAATAGCAACGAATACATGGTGAAGCAAAAGTTGTTGAGGGGACTTGAGGAGGTTGTGGGGTCTGCATAGCTAGAAGTGGGCATTCCAAGGCCAAAAGACCTGGGACTACTCAATTTGTTGGGTGCAGTGGTTAAAATCTACCCCTTCTTGTTGGATGTCAAAGGTGTTGACTTGCTACTTCATCGGAGGAAGCCGATGGAGGGGGTGAGGTTTCTAAATAAAATTTTGCATCTAGAACCGGTTTAGGATTTTGACTAGGTTGGTGATTTCATAAACTATATCTAGGAGAATGGCGATGAGTAAGTTTAAGTTTTTAATTATAGTATCTAGCCTTATTGCATCTGCCTCTGGCTTTGTGAGACAATATTTTGTGTGGATTTTTGTAGTGTCGGTGGGTTTTGTGTAGCCTCCATTTGGTCAATTGCTTGTTTTTTGGATGGTAGGGAACTAGGGCATTGGCTTGAGCTAGATTCTATGTAGTCTGTGTGGTTGCTAGGGAAGAGGAAAATACCTAAGATGTACAAAAAATGCAATCTGTTTTGAATATTAATAAAACTATACTCTTACATAGCAAAGAAAAAAGTTAGAAATATCTCTTAAGCCTTCTTTCTCCTACACCCATATGGGCATGTGCAGGATCATGATGGGCCAAAAAATGGTGATATGTAAGTGATATGATGACCCATATGGCTGGCGACTTTTTTTCTACCCAAAACTGATGAAACAAAAAGGGTTTTTAAAGGATATTCTCAACTCTCCACTAATATAAATTATGCTTTACTTTGAATTTAATAAATAATTATTATTCATTTTCTATTTGAATTACGACTAAAGCCCTAATTGATAGGCTGATTTAAAAACATCTATAGTTTTCAAACGGTATCACATTTTTTGAATCTGAAACATGTGTCACATTCTATGCTTCACATACTATAAGATTAAAAAAAAAAAGAACTGAATTTCATGAAGTTTTGACCAATTTAAGGTGGTCAGACATATGATTTTTTATATTTTTTAAAAGTTGTAATAAAAAATTCATAATTAATTATTTACTTGGAAAAAAATTACAAAAAAATATGCATCACATCGGGACATGAGTCCTCTATTTATATATAAAATATTATAGAAAAATATTATCATTTTATTGTGGTTAGGGTGGTTAGACAGACACCTAGTTTTTATTTATTTTTTAAAATTTAAGTACTACTGCATTGAAATTTCAAATTTTCACCAAATAGATTTTTTTGTTTTTTAAATAAACCTAGTAGTTTAGAAACTACATTCAATTTGCTACAGATTCTATTCTTACATATTTTTGAAATAATATAGATAACTTATTCAAATTTTTACGTCAAGTTTCCTAACTCTGATTTTTCTGAATTTTATTGCTACTTAAGGGCCTATTTTTTCTATGATGATCTTGCACATACCCATATCTCCATATACATTTTCACCTGCCTATCCAACTATATCTGCTCCCTCATCATCTTCACTATCAGTATCTTCATGCGCCCTACCTCTTCTCATTCCACCTATTGGATCCATTCTTGCTTGCACTCCCCTCAGAGTCTTTAGTACCTCATGTATTCTTCCCATTGCTTCTACACCTGCAACCTCTACCATCCTTCTCCTTAGTGGCATCCTACTACTCTAATTTGCCTTATTTCCTTTTCCTTCTTACTGTAGTATTCTTGTCTACAATATCACTACCTATAGGAACACACCCACAATCACATTCATAGGGCTTCCTTCAACCCCAATCTCAAGCCACTATCTTTCTTCCTAAAGTTGTATAGCTACACTCTAATACCATGCTAATGACACCCACCTCCTCGTAGGCACCTGAAAATGCACTTGCACGAGAGTTAGCAGGTGGAAAAGGGAGGTTGTGTTGTAAGCAAGTCACACTACCTCCACAGAGGTCTAAACATAGGCTGGAGGTCAATAAAAGATCTAAAGGACACAAAATAAATTGGAAGACAAATAACTATGTTTCTTTTCAAAACAAAATAATTGTTGCAGATAATAGAAGCTATTACAGGTGGCAAAACCCAATTTGTAAATCGTAAAATATTCAATTGTTTTGGAAAAAAACAACACTTTCAGAACAAAAAAAAATCACCACATTTATCATTCACAAACACATGCATAGTTTTAGTGGTCAACAATCTTTAGGGCAATAATTAGTATTCTATTTCACTAATTCAGAAAATAATAACCTTTACAATCGTTTTACACATTTACAAATACTGCAATAAATTTGCAAGTCTTTATCTTCCTCTTTCCTCTTCTTGTCTGCTACGTATCCCTCTCCTATCCTTTGTTGCTTTTGTTTCAGCTACTCTCTCTTTTTGCTCGCTGCTGTTCTGACCCTTCTTTTCCTCTATTCTATTCTTCTAGCAAAACTCTCAAAATATAGAAAATTCCTCCCAAAAATCCTGCCCAATCTGCTGTAGCATTAAAAATATGCCATAGATGTCCAACTACCTTAGTTTTTTAGTTTAAATCTTCCCGCTCAGGCTTGCTCTATGCCATTTTTCCTTTCTATTGCTCATTTATGAGCTTACGGTCATATATTTATTGTCTTCATAAATAAGAAAAATTAAACTTTTAAATTTCTAACTACTCCTACACGTGGCAGTGATTAAGAAAATAAAATAATAAATTGGGCTTGGATATGACGCCTATGCATATGAATTATACATCTTATTTTATCCCTTCACCTTATCTTCAATTTATGCTATTTACCAAACCCATCATGACTATCAATCATACTCCTTAGTACTTCAGGTCAAATTACTTTCTGACCATTTGCTCCAACCTCAAGGCTATAGCAAAGTTTTTAAATTCTTTACCATCTAAGATAGGTTGAGTTGGTACTTAATTTGGCACTCCGTAGAAGTAGTAACATGCATTGTTACAGACAATTTGTCTGGCAACTCCAATGCTGATTAAAGGGTCATCTAAATGATTCTATCAAGAAGTCTCGTTTTCCATATCACACACAGCATCTTGAGTTCCATCATCTCAACAAGTTGAACAAAAACTAAACTCTCATTTTTCGTGAAGGTCCCGTGATCATCTGATTAAGAATCTTCATCTGATCACATGATTCAATACACAAAAAAGTCATCTGAACGATGAATTTCAAAAATACCCTCAGATCCATATGCTCTATGTCAGTTCACTTCAAATGCCTCATAAGTTCATCATAAAGAACTAGTACACCACTTAAAGGTTTTGGAGGTTAGAAAATTGGAATTCTAAAAGGGCATGTTCCAGCATAGGATATCTGCTATAGTGTCGTGGCAACAGACTTTACGACCTAGATGATTCTTCCATTCCATTGCCTTCTTTTCATGTATGCAAAACAAAAGCTTTAACAATATTCATAGGAAATGCCTTTAACTCGCCAATTCAACAGAATTTTAAATAATTCACCAACCTCAATATCACCCCTTTTTGGCTCTCCAGATGCTAATAAATTTCATGTAAAACCCTTGCCACCTCATGATAGCACGCAAAATGTTTTGTAACGGATTCCTCATATGATCATTATGTCTGGATTTCTAATCTACTCAAGCTATCTGCACTCCTAACCTGTGTCCAGACAATGCAAGTGGGTAGATCTACTCCTCCAATGCTTTTCCACATGTTTGTGAAAGTCGCATATCTTCTAAAGGAACTGTTGATTTAAAAACACAGACAAAAAGAGTTGCAGAAATTAAAACAGAACACACAAAAGTAAATACATAGAGGACACAAGAGATTTACAGTGGTTTACCATTAAAAATAATTATGTCCACTCTCAAGGAGCAGGGGATTTTCTTTCATTTATCTCTGATTTTACACAATACAACCAGCCGATAATGGCTGCAGCAAAAAGGCCAAATATATTACACTACATCTTCAACTACCATTCAAAGAAGAAGACATGCAGGTATCAGTTACATGCAGCAACCGTTACATTGCAGGCAATGGTTACATGCAGCAATCGTTATATTGCAGGCAAAAGATTGGGCTACATTTATTTAGGCGTTACACCAACAATCTCCCATTTGTAGTCTAATCCGAGCTGCAAGCGCTGCACTGAGATATCCCCTACGTTTGCATTTCACACCACAACCAGGTCAATTGAAGAATTTAATTTCACCACTGACTGCTCACAAACACTGCAAATCAGTCTTCTCCATACCAAATCAGAGTTGATAAAACTTAACAACACAGTATCTTCTTTTATAATTTGTACAGGTGCAATGTCACCCACAAATTCATAATCAGGAACACCATCATCAACCATTCTTTCAAAATCATCCAATATACTATTTGTACTTCCACATAATACTATTGTTGACACCAAGTTTCCACCTTGTTCATTCACAGCAGTATCAACTGTTTTTCCCTCTTCCTTTTGATCTTCATCTGCTTTCTTTTTCATAACCTCTTCGGCTGTCTCTATGCCATTCGCCTCAGACTTCTCCTTCTCCACACCAACAGGCTCCAAGTCTATAGAAACATCTTTTTGTTTTGTTTCAATGCCTAGTTCAGTAAGGAATATATCCAGCTCAACCAATTCCTTCTTTAATTCTTCATTTCATTTCTTTTCTTTTCAAAAAACTCCCACTCTTACGCAAGTTTATCTTTTTCCTTCTCCATACAGAAAATTCACTTTTTAAGCATCAAAATCTTTTCCTTTAGGATCACAACTTCTTTGTTCAGGTAATCCTTTTGATTTTTAGCTTCTTTCTCAGGTTTATCTTCACTCGCCTGGTTTCAGACTGCATCCTCCTCTCCTTAGGAGGCATCCTCCTCATCTCGGAAGACAAACTCTAGTCTCTCCTTTAACCAACGATTGCTTCAAACCCTCTTTGTTATCTTCTTTCTCTTTGCCAATTGCAGCCACAACTGCATCAAGAGTCAAGAAAGAAACAAATCTAGCATCCTCTTCCTCTTCAGCCGAATCCTTCTCATTTTTCCAGCCATCCCACCAATGAATACGATGCCTTGTTTCAGGTTGCACTAACACATTACTTTCTACTGAATCTAAACTGCCAAGAAATTTTTCAATGATAGAATCAGCTTCGTCATCATCTAAAACTCCCACTTCGGCCTATCTCTTCACTATATAAATACACCCAGCTCTAGGATCAAACACCCAATCATTTTCCATCTCTGCTCAATACTTCTCCATGGCTCTAATACCAATTGTTGATTTAAATACACAAACAAAAAAAGTTGCAAAAATTAAAACAGAACACACACAAGTAAATACACAGAGGACACAAGAGATTTACAGTGGTTCACCATTAAAAATGGCTACATCCACTCTCAAGCAACAGAGGATTTTCTTTCATTTATCTCTGATTTTACACAGTACAACCAGCCAACAATGGCTGCAGCAAAAAACCCAAATATATTACAGTACATCTTCAACCACCGTTCAAAGAAGAAGACATGCAGGTATCAGTTACAGGCAACAACCATTACATTGCAGGCATTGGTTACATGCAGCAGCCGTTACGTTGCAGTCAAAGGATTGGGTTGCATTAATTTAGGCGTTACGCCAACAGGAACAATTTTATTTGTATTTCTATCACTAGGAACTTCAAATAACCACCTCTTGATTGTACCCCAATATAGGATATCATTATAACTCGCTGAATGAAGCCCTGAAGAAAAACCCATGGAAAACAAAATCGTGTTAAACGCCACGGTTCTACCTTGACAATGAAGAAATCCCTCATCTCAATTAAAGATGCTATGGTCAATTGGGTTTTTAACCAATGGAAGAGAATCGACCTCATTAGTTATTCCAAATTCTTAAACCTCGTACGATAATTAAATTATTTTGGATGATCAAGTATAGCACATATTAATAACCTGCGTAAGGAATTCATCACGGCCACAAAACAAATCATGAGCATCACGTGAAATGTTTCACATGCTTTGTCATGAAACCCAATTTCCTTCTATACAATTCGTCAAAAAGTTCGTACCCATTGCTATTGATGAAACCAAATTTTCTTGAGGCATTCAGTCAAACAATTGGCGTGCCTTGTCGATGCCTTAACATTTTGGCAAACTATGATATCTGAAACAATTCACCTACATTATCTTTTGATGTGCGTTTATTCCCTGATCCAAAATTATATAATCCAAATTTTAAATATCCAGCAATCGTGGTAGTCACGAAAGCGCATTTTTTTAAGGCATTTTGTCAAATAGTTTACGCGCTTTATGCACTACTCCATATCTCGCATTCAAAGCCTATTTCAAAAATCCCATCTCGGCACAAGCGTAGAGGATTCTGGCAATGGTTTAGACACTTTTGGCGTTCCATGAGGACACATTTCTTCGGGGATTTCTGTCAAACAGGTCGCGAACCATGTCTGTGCTTCATAACAGAAGATAACTTCAACGCATTTTGTCAAACAGATCGTAGACTGCGTCTCTTATGCCACATTTTCAACGAGGCGTTTGACCTTTTCTGATAAAAGTCTGCCTCAAAACCAAATTTCATTAACAGTTTTGGTCAATTCCTTCAAAGAAACATGCCTTGTCTGTTGTTTCACAGTCCATTGAGGCATCCATGTCGAACGAAGCATATCCAAATCTTATATTTGATAAAAACCCACCTTTCATTATGCCTTGATGGATATCTATACCCTGTTATGAGGTTTCTATTTTGACACTGACATGGAGGACACTGCCGCAGAGTTTTGGGGATTTTTCTTCTAATCTGCTTGAATGTTTTAACAGTTTTTTCATTGCATCATTTTATGCATATGGTGTTCAAAACTTATTGCACGCATCGTTCCAGGCCGAGAAATGTTTTGCACGAAATGCAATCTGAATTCAGAACCCGGAAAACAATTTGCATGAACTGCAGTTTGCAATTCAGAACCCAACTCTAGAATGCATTTCGGGATCGGGACTGTTTTGCAGTTTGGGTTTGCACGAAATTTAAATCATGAATTAATTTATCATGTACTTTACATTTTGTGAATTTGAATGTAATATGTACTTTGCCTTAAATTCACAGTCCACATTTTTGTGAAAATCAAACAAAACTACTTTAATGGGTTAGACTTTTAATGACTCTTCAAATATTTTACCAATTAGATCTAATTTTGAAAGGCACTCTTGAATTTGAAAATTTGACAATCAACTCAACATGTTAGCTCAATGGCACATGAGAATTCTAGGGTTTTAAATATGATTTCATATGTGTTCTCTTAAATTTGAAACTACAAGTGAAAGATCAATGAAGGTTGTCTTGTAGATTGAAAGTCGTCTTTAATGTCACAAAAGAATATGAAAACATTTAAGGTGTCACATTAAATTCAATTGGTCACATGACCATCTCGAAAGGTGCAATTGTTCAACACAACCATAGAATGAAAAGATACTCCAATGACAACTACTACAAAAATTAATTTTATGAATCTACATCATAAGAATACCACTCACTTCAATGATTAAAGCTACACACCGAAACCAATTCTTTTGCAACATCATAGGAATATATAACATTAGTTGTGATCAAATGTTTGAATTATTTTAGTGATGACTATATGCATGTGGGAACATGAAATGAGACTTCCACTACAATGAGAAAGTTCAATTCCATTGGCATGCTTCATGTAATAGGAAGGACAACAACCTATTATTAGTTTAAAAATGGGAAAACATGTGCATCAACAAAAGTGACACCATGAAAGAATGTAATGAGAAAATGCAAGTTGACACATTGATCAAGTATAAGATACAAGTCAACATAAGAAATATAATGGTCTAAAAAGCTAAATATTTTAAAGTACTAATAGGACTTATGATAAGACAACTCAAGCAACAACTTATGACATTAGTGACTAGCCTACATTAAATGAATCGAGATGATTGAAGCCCATTTGAAATTCAAACATTACCAAATGTCCTTTGAGAACTTGGTGACTCATTTAACCAAATGATACAAATTCCTCTAAAATAATCCTAAATCTAAAATGTAACATAGTGAAAAGCAACCAAGAAAATAAAAAATTTAAATATCATTTATTTAATGACTAATTCACAAATTCCAAGGTGTTTGCTTTGAATAAATTCCCGATTCTTACAAATAAATTTGATAGATAAAAAAAATTAAATGATGATACCCACTCAAGATTGAAAGATATGATAGAAACACAACTGAACTTGTTAGTTCTCGACCAAAACATGAAAGCATGAATGACAAGTTCTAGGACTAAAAATTAATGAAAGGCTCCCCAAAATAGAAGTATATAGGTGTGTTTTATGTCCAACATAAATTTTCCTACCTTGAAATAAAAAAAGAAATATTTATCATAGACAAGGCCATCACAAATACAATATAATGACAAAATTTATTCCAAGGTAGTGGACTCCTTAACTTCCTTACTACTTAATAGTGATCACATGTTAAGTGGTGAAATAGATTATCAATTTCACTTTCAAAGACCTCATTCACATTGGTTGATTCATAATGGATTTAAAATATGAAGATAACTTGGGGTATAACTATCAAAATTTCATGCACATAGGCACATAGAACTTTGCTCATACCAAATCAAGAATAGGTCAATTTTACAATAACGTTTACACATATTTCAGTCCACTATATGCACATGATTCTTTCCTTTCTCTTCTCCATAAGAATTATATATTACAACATAAATATCATAATTTATGAATTTAATATTCATTTAAGCTGAGTTACTCTTTTGATATGCTTGTGCGTATTATTTAATATGAATCATTTAATTATTAGGGCATAGCTCTACTACTAGATAAGTGTCTATAACACCAATGGAGTCATCTTTGGTTTCAATCTAGGAATAGATCTATTGCTAGCTAAGCATACATACCTCAATAGAGGTTACATAAATCACCCCAAATGAATGAGACATAATCAAATTTTAATTTATTTTAATTTGATTCCTCATTTTACTTCTCTACGTTGACATAATATAACTTCAATATTTCTTACAATAAATATTGAACAATACAAAGAATGACATGTAAGAGAGGGTTTAGATAAAAAAAATTATACTAATTTCATACTATATCAAATAAATCCATGTATTTTCATGTGTTATACTCCTTTACTTTTAAAAATTCAAATTAGCATGTTTGAATTGATTGCATGCACATCACACACAAAATAATAAGTAAACATTGTATTCAATTAATTTAAATCAATTAAAACTATTTAATATACTCATTCCTTTACACTAAATTTATTTTCTGACTTTATTTATTGATTTGGTATCTCACTATTGGTTTCGTCACTAATTTAGCTAGATTTACTCTTTCACTTTCATGTGAGAAAATAAAAAATTAACATGGTCTTTATAAATATTTATACTAGTCATTAAAGGAATAACATTAAAAAATTTTGATTAACTTATTGAGATTTTTGTAGCATCCATATATATTTTTTTGATAGGCAATAAATAATTTTGATTATTTTAGGTTTTACATTTTGTAACATGTCAACCGTTCACTCAAGTAATTTTTCCTAAGTTTTCAATTTGCAAGTAAATAAACTATGTAACTTAACCATTTCCATAAAATGAACATAGATGTCATAACAATAATCAACATTGATTCCATTCCAATATAATATTCTATATAATATAATATTTCAAAGAATGTGTACAAAGTACATACATAGCTCATCTAAGCTTCAAAGAAATAGATATAGATAGTCCAAAAACCTCCTTTCAAATCTTTGTCTTTTGTCACCTGCTAAGCAGGAGAAGCATCACTCAAGTTCTTTTTCACCAACCATGGAATCATATGCGGTCCCCCACACATCTAGCATTCATTAGATGTCCCTACCCTTTGATGAAGAGATTGGTGGAGTAAACTCGTAACGACAACCAATATGAAATTAGTGTTTTGTCCTACATGACTAGAACTTGTAAACCCACTATCTAGGACTAGGATGCATGTATATGGATCACAATGAATTGACAGTGGAGCCAAAATAAATCACACTACTTTGGCCAAAGTGTTCTCACCCAATACTTGGAGTGACAACCATCCCACTCACATACACTACTCAAGCTCGATTTGACCTAAGGCCATTATAGTCTATGCATAGGTTATTTCCTTTAATGGGTAGTCTTTAACCATAGAGACAATTTGTTCCCTTTTCCCACAACTTAATGATATTTCTACCCATAAAGCATAAATACAAGTTACCCTCCCTTTAATGGATAATTAAACCCTAGGTGTAACTTATAAGCTATCTAATTCAATCAAATACCTTAGCTATGAATTTAGCCCGTAAGTTATCCTTGCTTAATCATATCTAGTATATGTATACTTATGACAAAAAATCCCTCCTATTATGGAGTAAATACAAGAACTTTCATAGAAAAGCATAAAACAACTTATTTTCCCTTTTCAAAGCAAATACTATGTTTCCCTAATGCAAGTAATCTCAAGCAGATCAAATAAAGCATTCAAATCTCAATATTTCATAAATAAAGACAAATAAGAGAAGACTAGATCCCCATGCATGTAATACGCTTAATCCAATTGACTGAATTGATGCACAACCTTCCAAAAATAGCTTACAAACTTCACTTAATCCTCTCAATGGAATACTTCACTATGACTCCTCTCATAATATAACAAGATTCACTCAAAGAAATTCATAACTTTCACACAATAACTCTCATCTCTCAAAATAATTGCAGAAGAATAAGTTTTCAGAAGGATGTGTTCCAAATATGGGAGCTATCCCATGTCTATTTATAAAGAAAAATGAGAGAAACTATAGCCTACATAAAAGACATTCTAGTTGACATCTCTCTCCATGTAATTCTACTCACTAAATATAGTTTAAAGGTGGAAGAAATATGAATGTGAATTCATCATAATATGCTACAGATTGATTCATTTAACTAAAAGGAGCTAATGAATAATTCAAAGGTGTGCATGCCCAAATGATGATAGTCAAACTGCAACCAAAATAAACTTCTACAAATTATAAAGTTTCATAATTTGGCACCATGTTGCAGCCAACCTCCCTATATTTTGATGTGGTTTAACTCTCTTGAAATGGTCTTCTATTATAGGCGACACTTATACTATGTTAACTAGGTCATAGCTTTGTTTAGTAATAGAGGAAAATCAAGTTGCTTAATAATAATAGCGTATAAATGGTGCTTTGACCAATTCATGTCTTTTTGTTTGTTTTTCCTATTGTCATGCATTCATTATACTTTATGAAGTTGGCTTTATATTCCATCTCTTTACATCATAGATATAAGAGTTATAATTTTGAGATAAATCATTGTTTAATAATAAAGATTCATTTCCATATAGCATCAACTATGGTTCACTACCATATCGGCCTTATTGTTGCATATTACTATAGCATATAAATTGACCCTTATCTTATATCATCGTATGTATTATTCAACCTATAATACTTGCATAATATATATACAATTTAGCCTCTGTCTAAATACCATGTTTATATAAATATATATTTATATATGTACATATCCATATGTATATACATATGTTAATAAATAACATTAATGGGTGATCCCACAATACTGGTTTACAATTTTTGTCCAAACGGGACACTGAACTGATTTTTTTCTAACTAAATCTTCACTTTCATACACCTATAGCGGCTAAACCGTGAGGAATTTGAAGATTATGCATGCATGCATGTAAAAATGTTCTGGAGCACAAATTAATTAAATACTTGTTATGTAATTAATAAATTTTAATTCCTCTACTATTATAAATAAATTGATAAATTTATTTATATGGTTCATTCCCTAAATTCTTCCTTTTCCAAAAATCATTTTCCTCTTAAATTAATTAGATGCACAAATTAAATAATTTGTTATTTAATTAATTTCCCTCCTCCATTTAAATTTGAATTTTTAATTAAAATTGACAGATGTCTCCATATTTCTTCTAACCACCTCCAACTCACCTACCACCTCACCATGTGTCACATGAAATTGAATTTTCGAAATTGTAAAATGTGAATTATCATCAACAAACTTGCAACAAATTTGAAACCACCTTGGACACATGGCTTCTTCTTTCCTTTGATTCTCTTTAACACTTGGCAAGATGTTTTCTTGAAGGGAACCACCTCCCTGATTCTCTCCAACCTCTTTGTTCTCCATCACTTATGCCTCAAGATCACAATCTTGACCATGCATCACTGTCGCATCATGTTGAGCCTAAAAAAATCTATAAATAGGGAGCATTTCCATAGCTTTTCAGGGAGATTTAGGTTACAAAACTTACGCTGCATAATTCTTAGTGCAATTTGAGAGCATTGTGAGAGCATTGTAGTTAGTGTTTAGCATTTTAGTTCATTTAGAGTTATTATGTCAATTCAAATTTTAGTAGCTTAGTCATTGCATCTCTTATACAACATTACCATTAGATTTGCATTGTCAGTTTTAGTATCATTTGAGCGATCAGTACTTCATCATAGATCATTCAACATTCAAGCATCAAAAATACAAAAATATAGGGATGTAGGAATATAGTTTGCATTTCACAATAGCTTCTCATTTCTTAGGTTTCTATCTTTGTAGATCTTCATGTGCAACATTTAATAGATCTGAGAGCATGAATTTCAAAGGTCCTTAAGATTAGAAAACCATGGAATGATTTGAAAGGATAATTGTGGTTATTTAATTCTCCTATTTCGATTCTTTTTATGTAATACATTGCATGGATGTGTGTGTTTTTTTATCATATTGATACACATATTTTCACCCACACATAAATTGGTGCCCACCGTGGCACCTAGCCCCATCTTTAATTTTTTTTCCTAGTTGAGTTTTTCTTCGTAGGTTCTGTCAAAAATTCTGAAACGGCGCATCCAAATTTCTCTCTAACGCATTCGACTTCTGTTTTGGTGCATTGAGTTCCTGTTTTAGCGCATCTAGTGGTTCTTCTGGCACATTTGACTTCTATTTCGATGCATTGGGTTGTTGTCTCAATGCATCCAACTATTCTTTTGATGCATCAAGGGGTTTTAAATTTCATTATGTTCTTTTCTAGTTTAACGCATACAGTCGATATTCTAGTGCACTCATTCACTCTTTTAGCATATTCAGTAGTTTAAGGCATTCAGTAGTTTAGCGCATTTAATTCATGTTTTAGTGCATTCAGTCACTGTAATGGCACATTTAGTTTTTGTTGCAAATTTTCTAGATTTCTAAAACTAATCTATTCTTTTTTGTTTTGTAAGAACCTTATACGTAGTCAGAGACCTTGCTGAAACAAATAAAAGAATGTTGTCAAAGAATAATGGATTAAATCTACTAACAGTTGGTTTTAGGGTTAAATATAGTTGTCATTTCCTTTGGTTAAGTTCTAGGAATCTAGCATAACTAGGAAAGATAAATTTATACCATGCTTGTTGTGTTTGGAATTGTAGGTGATGGGTATGTGCAGGATCATGATGGGCCAAAAAGTGGTGATATGTAAGCCATATGTAAGCCATATGATGGTCCATGTGGCTGATGACTTTTTTTTTACCCAAAACTGATGAAACGAAAAGGGTTTTTAGAGGAGATTCTCAGCTTTCCACCAATACAAATTATGCTTTACTTTGAATTTAATAAATAATTATTATTCATTTTCTATTAGAATTACGAATAAAGTCTTGATTGATAGGCTAATTGAAAAAAATCTATAACTTTCAAATGGTATCACATTTTTTGAATCCAAAACATGCATCACATTTTATGCTTTTCATACTATAGGATTAAAAAGGAAAAAATGAATTTCATGAATTTTTGACCAAGTTAAGGTGGTTAGACAGACGAGCTTTTATATTTTTTAAAAGTTGTAATAAAAAATTCATAATTAATTATTTATTTGGATTTTTTTTATAAAAAAATATGCATCACATCGGGATATGAGTCTTCTACTTATATCTAAAAGCTTATAAAAAAATATTGTCATTTTACTATGGTTAGGGTGGTCAGACAAACACCTACTTCTTATTTTTACCTTGAATTTAAATACTATTGCATTGAAATTTCAAATTTTCACCAAATAGATTTAAAATAATAAAACAAAGGTCTAGTAGTTTAGAAACTGCATTCAATTTTCTACAAATTCTATTTTTACACTTTTTTGAAATAATATAGATAACTTGTTCAAATTTTTACGTCAAGTTGTCTAACTCTGATTTTTTGTCTTTTTATTACCACTTAAGGGCCTGTTTTTTCCATGATGATCCTACACATACCCTGATTAGAAAGACAAACCCATTCATCTTATTTGCATGTTGAACCTTAGAGGGCCTACCTCCCCACTTCAAAAGGAGGGAATGACCCAACTGAGAACATGCTAAATCCAAGCGACTTCCACTCGGGATATAAATGTGCGTACTCGAGGAAAGTTTGAGTATCATGAGGATTATTCTGACAAGAAGGGAGGAAATGGTCTTTTTGCCACATGGATGATCCCCCTTGAATGAAATTCCCCTACTAAAACCCCTTTATTCTAGTAAGCCAAAAAATTCCCTTATCTATTCTTTGGTGCAACAACAGTCGTTGCCAAGGCATCCATATTATCACAATTCTTAGTAGAGGTGAAAAAATTTCCATGGGAGATTCATGGGAGTTTGAAGCTAGGTTGGCCTGAGAAGTTGTTGGTATGTGGTGACTGATCATGCTATATTGTACATCTTTTAGTACAATACACTCTTCATGTATCCTTTTTTTTTCGTTTTGTCATCGAAAAAGAAAAAGGTGGACTTTGTAAACCCTAATTTTCTGGAAGCTTGTAAATAGCTTGTTATAAGTGGTTGGGATGAAGATTTGTAGCATGGCAATTCACAATATTGTAATAGGTTTTTCACTGGATAATAAAATCATTGGATGGCTGCAGTTTTGTGGATGTAGCCCAAATTGGGTGAAGCATGTTAAATTCTATGTGTTGTCTTCTATGTGTGTTTTATTACTCTATTTTATTGTTCAAATCTACATTTAACTTGTTATATATCTACCTTCTAATCCTAATAGAAGTGAGTACATTGTAAGGGGGAGCCTATGTGGCCAAGCTTCTAAATCACCCACTAAGAATAAGTGCAGTTGGAGTAAAATCCATGTGGAATCCAAAATAATATTTTCTTACACAGTCTAAGAATCATGCGTGTTTGATGTGTCTTTAACAATGTATTTCTAAACCAATATACAAGCAAACATTAAACAAACATGTCCAACTATTGATTCAGAAGAAAATCTGAACCAAATAGTACAAAAAATTCATTGTTGAAACCAAGAAAATCTATCAAACTGCCGAAAACCAGAAATCATTTTCCAGATCAACGCATCCATTAACTATTCTAGCACATAACTTGCATCTTTTAGTGCATCTTACTGCTATTCTAGCGCATCGTTGTCATAAACTAACACATCTAGTTGTTGTTTTAGCGCATCCATCCTTTATTGTAGCTCATTTGTGTCATCTTGTAGTGCATTCATTTGCTATACTAGTGCTTTCATTGCATGTTCTAACACATCTAGCCCTTTCCATAGTGCATATGAGCACATTGGGACACTGGTTTAGTGCATCCAATAAATTTGCAAAAAAAACGCTAAAGTTGACCTCCCATCTACCAATTGAAATTCAATTTAGGAATTCCTTCTTAAACAACATCTTTTCCTTGACCTAAATTTTCTTTCAACCTATTGAAATCAGCATCATTTTATGTTAAGGGATTGGAAATAAAAAAAAATTGTCAAGAAATCCCTTACTAAAAGAATAAAAAACCAAAGAAATAACTTACCTAAGAGATTTTTTTTTAAATGAGATGCTTCTTGTACCAAATTAGGAAGGTTTTTCTTGACTATCGAACTATCATCCATAAATATCATGACTTTGATAGAGGATATACTGATGATTTTTCTTTAGCACCTTTATATTCACAAGCTTATTATCAATGAAGAGCTCTTTCACAAAGGCATAATCATAGTCAACCCATTCGCCATTCTTACATTTCATAACTAGCAATACAATACTCCAGCCATCCAAATCAGTTGATACAATAAGGAAATTAGAATCAAAAACTTGTTGAAACCAACATTTTTTTAAGTGAAAATCTCTCATCTAATCGTTGATCAAACATTCAAAAGTGCCTCCTCATCACACCCATTTATGATTTAGCAGTTTCATTTCACCATTAGGATTTATCATCCTTCATTAGGATTCATCATCCTTCATTAGGATTCATCATCCTTCACCCCAAAATAAAGCTTTCTTAATTAGATTCTAACCAATCCTTTTGGCACTCCCAAACTTTGGTCAAATGTTTAGAAAATTTCCATCACTTGTATGCCCATCTTAACGAGATTACAAAAGCAAAAAATGAACAAAAGGAAATCGAAAATCAAAATACCATGGCCGAAAGAGAAGAGAATCCCTTTTTTAGAATTCGTCAAGAGCAGATAGAAGAGATAACAGATGAAAACATAGAACAAGCCCAACAAGACCCTAATTTTCATAAATTCATGGAGAGGATTTTTGAGAAAGAGGGTGAGAAATATCTTTTGATGTTAGCAAACAAAGGAGTCAAACTACCTGATGATTTTGATGTCACAAAACTGCAAAAAACTCCTAATAATATAGAAACCAAAATACCAACTGAAATGAGAAAGGAAACAAAGACTAATGATCCCATGGATGCCTCAACACAACAAATACGAACCCTCCAACAACAAATTCAAAATATGCAAACTGGAACCACTAAGAGGTACTCAATATGGGACATATGCCCCTACCCTTTTGATCCAAGTGTCAACATGATACCATTCCCCAAACATTGTGAATTCCCCAAATTTGACAAATACAATGGAAAGATAGATCCCATCGATCATGTAAGGGAATTTAGAACTATGAGTCTTGAATTTTCCCATGAAGACACTTACTTAATGAGATTATTCCCACACATTTTGGGAGGGCAATGTATGCAATGGTTCTCACAATTACCCTCGAGGATCAAATCTTTTGAGGAATTAGTCAACAAGTTTATTACCCAATACTCATATAATATTCAACATGAAATTTCAATGAAGGACCTTTGCAATGTCAAACTAAAGAAAGGGGAATCATTTCTAGTATTTTTACAAAGATGGAGAAGGTTACTCACAAGGTATCCCCATCCCATACCCAAAAAAGAAAAGATGGAGGTATTCATTGATAACGTAAATGATGACATGACTTATAGGCTTCAATTACAATGTCCTCCAACTTTTGAAAAATTCATCAAAAATGGGATCAAGATTGAAGAAGCCTTGGTCAAGTGAGGAATTTTGAAAATTTATAATGAAAACAACTCAACCAATTCCTCCAACAATGACAAACCAAAGTTTTGGCAGAAATACAAAAATAATGGTAATGATACTTCAACTTAAATGCATAATGCTAAAAAAGTCTTCAATTTGTCAGGACACACCTCAAACACCAATCAAAAGATCACCCAAAATACCAACCAAAGCAACATCCAAAATACCAACCAAGGCAATACTCAAAACAACCAAAGAAACACAACATCCAAGACCTTACCATATCAAACAACAAACAATCATCAAAAGTTTACACCTTTGGGTCAATCATATGAATCCAAATTAAAATAACTTATTGCAGAAAACCTCATTAATCTACCTGATACTCGAGGGTTTGAACCCAAAGTTAAATCATCATGATAAAACAAAGCCCAGTTTTATCAATTTCATCGATGAAAAGGTCACCTAACCAATAGTTGCATGCAATTAAAACACAAGATACAATATTTGATTGACAATAAGATCATACAAATTAAAGAATCCCAAGAAAACACCGGTCATGGGGTATTCAAAAACCCTTTGCCAAATTATGATAAAGAAGAATCTTCTAACATAAATGGAAAAGATAAAGGTGTGAACTATGTCTATGACAACACCATCTATCATATCTTAGTCGTTGAAGATCACACAAACATTGAAATCAATAACACACTAGATCCTATTTCAACCAACCATCGAATGAATGACACCAACATACTCTCTAATCAAGTCCATAATACCAAACAAGACATGGTTACAACAGATAATCAAATTAATGTCATCAATATCAAAGGAAAACAAGACAGTATACACATAAATGTGACCACAAGGGCACAAACCAAACATGTTTTGAAAGGTAGCACTTCCAAAACACCTGATGCCCCATCTCATAAATATAACATTCTGGATCAGCTCTAGAAAATTCCCGCACAAATATCAATATTGGAGCTCCTTAAAATCTCACCCGCCCACAAGGAGATCTTGGAAAATGCCCTAGTTGATACAACAGTACCAAATGATTTGGAAGTCTACACTTTCCAAGCCATGGTAGGACATCTAGTTGCGCCTCATTGCTTATCCTTTTCAGAAAATGATGACATATCTCTCACCCATCCTCATAGTACAACACTCCATATTGAGGTCCTAATCCATAAAATTTGTGTCAAGAGCATCCTAATAGATGAAGGAGATGTTCTTAATATATGTATTATAAAGATTTCCCATGAACTAGGGTTCTCTAAAAATGCAATAGATGCAAGGAAAAAGATCACCATCAAAGGATATGATGATGAGGAAAGAGCTTCAAAGGGATTGATTGTATTTCCAATTCAGGTAGGGCCAATTCAGAAAGATGTGGTTTATCAAGTTTTGGATAAATATTTGACATATAATATACTCTTGGGTTGTCCTTGGATCCATGAAATGCAGGTTGTCCCTTCAACATACCATTAGTGTCTAAAATTTCCTTCCAACGGGAAAGAGATTACCATTCTTACCAATTCAAATAGTCCCCAACATTGCAACACCCTTAAGGTTGTCTAGGATGTGTTTGTGCCTCATAACCAAGAAGCTCTTGATTCCAACTTTGACATCGCCAGTAATCCAAGTCAAGCCAATCCATTATCAAAATTGTTGGGCACATCCTCCAATGAAGGAAGTCACCCAAGTTCCTCATCCAAAAAACTCGAGAAAAAGGAAGAACCTAGCCCCTCAACATCTATCAATATTGAAGCCCAACTTAATAATTTGGCCAAATAGTTTGAGAAGAAATTCCAAGTCAAAGATAAAGGTGTAGGTGAATACTCCATTGAACAATCCCTTTGCCTCTGAAAGTTAATTTCACCAAAATCCCATGGTCAACCATCTACCTCATCACAATTAGCCTCTCAAACTATCACACTTTTTGATGGTCGATTCATAAAAGAAAGGACTCAAGCCAAGGAATCTAATGAAAAATATATCTTCAACTAGCTCTACAAGGATGAAAATAATTACCAAGCAACAATGGCTAATGTCCAGCCCACTCAATACGGAAAATGATTCTCAGTCTTAGAAAAAATGGGATATGATGGACAAGGACCTATTGGAAAAAGGAAAGAAGGTATCATAGAACCTATCCAGCCAATTATAACAAATCCAAACTACAAGACGAGGTTAGGGTATAAAGAACATCAAAAGGATGAAGAAACAAAGGAGGACCTAAAACATAAATTTGTTGAATGGATCATGCAGCTGCAAGCCAATGATCATTAGGAGACAAATTCCAATGAATATAAGTGGGATTCACTATAAGAAGAGACCTACCATGATAGGGAAATTGATGTCATACACAAGTACACTCCCAGAGTCAAGGAGGGACAAAGCTCATGGTTATGACCATTTGAATTAGGATCACAAAATATCGATGGCTCATGTGAAGACGACCAAACTCCTAGTGAGATGGATCACTCGAAAGATGTAGTAACATCATAGACATTGACCTTGCCATGGTATTATTTGATGACAATGTTTCCATTAGGACCCTTATGACTTTTGACCTGAACTCATTTGACGATCCCTTACCATGGGTACATCCTGAACTCATAGATTGGGATCAAACCGACCCTATTGATGTCCCCACCTTTTCAAACAATGAGGCCATCATCAATTTCCTCTGCGATGTTACTCCTAAAATGAGTTCCACCATTGAATTTCATAAAAAAGATTCAAGACAATGGAGTGCCACATTTCTCAATTGCAAAATGAATGAAACAAAAGAAGGATCTAGTGGCAAAAAACATTCCATGGCAGTATCAGATCAAGAAAGAATAAAAATAAAGAGTGCATCTGACGGTGAAAACCTCTTTGAGGCGCCGAAGGATGGAAAATTTGAAACTCTTCTAGAGAACTTCCAAGAAAGATCCAAAATTGTAATTGGGCCAACATAGTCCATCAATGTCGGCAATGCAGAAATAGTGAAAACTCTCCATTTAGCAGAATCATTAATAGAACGAGAGAGGCCTAACTTTATCAAGTTATTTAAAGAACGAAAAATCAACTTGTCCTGGTCATATGTAGACATGTTAGGGATAGACCCGGATCTGATCATGCATAATTTATCCCTTCCTTTAGGAATTAAACCAGTCAAGAAAAGGTTGAGAAAAATGAATCCTCACATTGCCATATTGGTGAAGGAAGAACTAAATAAATTATTGGATGTAGGATTCATTATATCCATTGATTATGCATAATGGATATCCATTATACTTGTTTCAAAGCCTGATGGTAGCATACAGATTTGTAAAGACTTCAGATACCTCGACAAGGCTTTCTCGAAAGATGATTTCCCCTTACCAAATATTGATATAATTGTAGACTTAACAACAGGTCATGACATGTTGTCACTAATCGATGGATTTTTCGGTTATAATCAAATCAAGGTAGCACCTGAAGACCAGGATAAGACAACTTTCACTTGCCCATGGGGAACCTTCTGTTGGAACATCACGCCCTTCAGATTGAATAATGCAGGAGCCACATATCAGAGAGCTATGACAACCATATTTCACGACATGATGCATACCTTCATGGAATATTGTGTGGATGACTTGTTAGAAAAATCTTACACTAGGGAAGGAAATCTGGAGATACTAGACAAACTCTTCACTTGACTAGAGAAATTCAACGTCCGCCTGAATCCAAATAAATGTGTATTTGGGGTAACATCAACAAAGCTACTAGGATATATAGTGTCAAAAAAACGTATTAAAGTAGACCCTACAAAAGTGAAAGCTATCATGGAAATTCCACCTCTGAAAAATATTAGTCTTGTTAAGTCCCTTCAAGGTAGATTCCAGTCAATTTGAAGATTCATATCACAAATGGCCAATAAGACTCATCCTTTTACCCACTTGTTGCACAAGAATGTTCTATTTTCATGGGATGAGAAATGTGAGGAAAATTTAAACCAACTAAAGAAATACTTGATGAGTCCACCTATCCTAGCACCACCAACAGAAGGAAAACATCTCTTATTGTAAATATCCACAACTGATCAATAATTGGGAGATTTGTTGGTACAAGAAGATTCAACAGGAAAGGAGAGAGCAATCTATTACATAAGTATAAATCTAAATGGTTATGAAATCAACTACACACCCATTGAGAAAGTTTGTCTAGCAGTAGTGTTCTCTATGTAACAATTGTAGAACTATATGTTGACTCACACCATCAGACTCATAGCCAAGATAGATCCATTGGAATATCTCCTTAGTAAAGAAAACTTGACAGGAAGATTAGCCAAATGGGTAATGATACTCAATGAGTGTTACATCTGATATGTTGACAGGAAAGCAATGAAAGGATAAGTTATCGCCAATCAAATGGTTGATGCACAAATCCATGATGATCGTCCCCTATATGTGGAATTTATAGATGTTGATATCTTTATAGTCACAACACAATAGTGGGTACTATATTTTGATGGCTCATATACTCAACACAAATCAGGAGAAGGAATTATATTCATCACTCCCCTAGGGCACACCATTCCAAAGTTATATCACCTAATGTCTCCTTGCACCAAAAACATGAAAAAATATGAGGCCCTCATCATCGACATCAAAATAGCAGTAGAATGGAAAATAACAGAACTGCAAGTCTATGAGGATTCTCAACTAGTCAAAAACTCAGGTCAACGATGATTACCAAACAAAGGATGAAAAACTGATGACCTATAAAAGGATGATTGATGACTTCAAGAAATATTTTGATGACATCAAATTTTCTCAAATCCCAAGGGTTGACAACAAAGTTATTGATGCTATGGCTACCATTGCTTCTTTACTCCAAATTCTAGAAAAATGAAGCCATTATAAGTTCATGGTGGAACAACTATTTACCCCCGCTTATGAGGATATAGAATCCTAAATTATATGACACCTAATTGATGCCAATACCTATATTTATGCAAGATCTATACATGCCTAAAAGATAATATTATACCTCCCAATCTCTCCCAAAACCAAAAATGATATTTCATCCACCAAGTTGCCCGTCATACCCTTATAGTAGATGTATTGTATCAATGAGGTCTTGATAGAACTCTCTTATGATGTCTAGAATGTGATGAGTCCAAAATTTATTTATAAGAAGTCCATGAGGGTATTTGTGACACTTATTCAAGTGGTTTAACCCTCGCTAATAAAATCCTCCATTTGGGATGCTACTAGCCAAAAATGGAGAGAGAGTCCTTCCAATTTGTCAAGAAGTGTCAGAAATTCCAGATCCACGGTAATCTTATCCATGCACCAACACAAGAGTTGCAGCCCTTCAGATCAACATGGTCATTTTGTTAGTTGGGATTGGATCTTGTAGGAAAAATTCACCCATCTTCATCCAATGGATAAAAATTTATCATCACAACCACAAAGTACTTTAAGAAGTGGGTCAAAGTCGTACCCGTATCCACCATCATAGGAAAGAAAATCTCATCATTCATCCTGAACTACCTCATCTGTAGGTATGGTATCCCTCAATCAATTATCACTAATAATGGTAGAACCTTCAAGAATCAAGACATGCAAGAACTCTGTGAAAGGTTCCATATGCAGCATTGGTTTTCTACGCCCTATTACCCTCAAGGTAACGACCAAGCAGAGGCCTCAAACAAATCTATCCTAAAAATCTTAAAGAAAATTGTCAACAATGTTGGACATGGCTGGCATATTCAACTGAACCCTGCTTTGTGGGCCTATCATACAAGAATTCATGCTCCCATAGGTGCCACACCATATTCTTTGGTTTATGTATCTAAATTCATCTTGCCTATTGAGGCTGAGATACCATCACTCTGGGTGTCCTCAAAAGGTTTCATTTTAGATGAAGATTATCATGTGTTTAGACTACAAGAGATAGAATTGCTGGATGAACATCGACAACTTGCAACATATCACCTCAAGGCCTATCAAAAAATAATTTCAAGGAGTTACAATCACAAAGTCAAACCTAGGACATTTCAGGTAGGTTATTTAGTAGTGAAGGTAAATCCCCATAATCAGCAGGACCGTGAAAAGAAAGGAAAATTTGAGCCAAATTGGTTGGGTCCTTTTGTTATTGTATTTGTGTTTGTATCGGGGCATATCAGGTGTCTACACTAGAAGGGGATCTATTTGAACAACCAATAAAAAACATTCATCTAAAAAAATTCTATACATAATGCATCTGGTGCATGCCTAAAAATCTTGAAAAAATCCTAAAAACTAGAAAAAGTCCTAAACAAATCATAAAAATTAGAAAATATCTTGAAAAATGGTTGCTTTGATGAAAACTTGGAAAATAGGCATCTTGGTGATAACAAAAAAAATTACCATCACCACTTGCCCTTGATGGCCCTACTCCTAGTGGACCTTCGCCTGGTGGGCCTTCTAGAAGTGGTTGCATGATACCCCTGCTAGTGGTCTGAGATTGAGAGTGACCAAATCTAGAATGAGCATAACTAACTCTCTGCTTTGATAGCACGGTCTCATAGTATTGGCCCCTATAATACTCCACCTCCTTGGTGGACTCTTGAAGCTCTCTAAGCAAGTCACCAGTCCTTGCACCCTCGACAATTGTCTAAATTCTATCTGCTACTGCCACTGTCTTCTCTCCCTATTGTCATGCAAATATCTCTCTACAGTGAGGGTGGCTACATGTGCCTACAACTGTACCATTTGACCATGTACTTGTAGTTGCATTGGTGCTTGTTCTTGTAGCTGAGCCTCTGCCTCAGTTAGTTGTTCCTGTAATGACTACACCTACCCCTAAAGAGTCTGAACCAGTGCCTACAACCCAACTATCTGCATCTACTGCCTCTGGGAGGGAATGCTTAGAACCACTGGCTGTTGACCAATAGGAGTCGAGCTCCTCCTCTTGGGGATGGCCCCAAAAATTTTCATATCTCTCCCTCCACCTCTTCCATCTCTACCTCTATCTCCCCCATCATCTCCCACATCCTCCTCTACCTCCTCCTCCTCACAACCATCTCCCCTCTGATGCATGGATCGTCCTACTCTCCTCCCAACCTCCAAAATGGGTGTAGGCTCATCAAGACTCGAGATTCGTGGAAATGGATGTGTATAAAAATACTTAGCATAATTTGATTTCATCTATGCATCCACGATCTCGGGGTGATAATACCACAAAATCAATTGTAATCCATTGTACTCTACACAAGATGCATCATAATCAAGGGCTAGCCCCCACTGTGGAATATCCTACCGCCGTTTGACATAGTGTGCCACTCCCTATGGAATACCTTGAACTCCACTGTACTGTATGTACACCCAACCAAAAAGGAATCTCTCAAGGATATAAGTTTTTCTAACAATTAAATATCTACTGCAAAACACATAGGGCATCTTTGTTTCATCCTCTTCCCATACCTCACAATCAAGATATGATTGCCATATAACTATGTCTAAATCATCAAGGACTCTCCTACAATACTCTAACTTTCCCAACTTATGTTGGACAAGTAGACCCATGTAACCAACAACATATGGCATCCCTACTAACTGATCCCTCCCTCCCACTGGTCGTGAAACTTCTATATGCTCCCAGGCCTAGAGCTGTAATAATGTGCATCCTACCTTAAGACTACTAGCCAGAAGATAAACAACCTAATGAAAATAATGATATAGGTGTGCAAGCATGCACAGACACCAAGCATATCTAGGGTAACCATGCCCTCTAAAACCCAACCCCAGTCAACTGAAAAGCCCTTCAACCTACGATCAGGGCAAAGAAATCCACCAATGAATCCTACTATAACACAGGGTAAGGGCTGGTGAGTCACAATAAACTCCTACCAAGAAATATTGTAGCCACTGAGCTGCCCATCTTGAATTTTTTTTCGAATGGCATTGGTCCCACCCTACTCCTCGTGGTCATACACCACTAAGTCAACCACAACTAGTATCCTCAAAATCCAATATAAATCCTCGGGGGTGACTGTGATCTCACCAGTCACCAAATGAAAGGTGTTATGGTCACTATGCCACCGCTCTGCAAGTTTCGTCAACAACCCCCAATTAATCCGGTACTAGAGCATGCCAATCGAGGAAGTCAGTTCACACTGATCAATAAAAACCAAATCAACAGGGGTAAGTTGTGGGATCATGTCCCATGTTCGCAAAAAGAACTCTCAAACCTATAAATTCCCTAAGACACCCTCTTATCATTGATTCTCATTTTTCATGAGATCGATTAACATCAATCAACCTATCTCTATCTCTCATTTTTCATGAGGTCAATCAATCAATCAACATCATCTATCCTATGATCGTTCCTCACCTATCATGAGGACGATCATCAATCTATCAATCAAAATTATCCTATCATCGGCTGACATGATCATCAACCATCAAAATCTAGGAGGAATCATTCAAAATCATCCATTTTGGCTCAATGCGCTAAAACGGGTTTTTTATGCGCTAATCTACTAGATGCGCTAGAAAATTTACCGAATGCGCTAGAACATGCCTTCTATGCGCTAGTTCTTGTATGTGTTAGAAAATGACCTCTATGCACTAGAATAGGGTTTTGATGCTCCATTTCTCAAATGTGCTATTTGGCCTACCCTATGCACAACTTTATCAACCCTATGTGCTAGAATCCCTATGCGCTATTCTAGCAACCTAATGCACTAAAGCGGGTTCCTGATGCACTAAACTATTTTTGGACCCTGACCTAACCCTATGTGCTACTACAATGAATCTATGCATTGTATCAAGTTCCAAATGTGCTAAAATTCTAATTCCTATGCGCTAAAACGTGTAAAAATGAATTTTTTTAAATGCAAAAAGTGAGAAAATTTGAATTTAAAATTTGAAAAAAGTGGCTCTCAGGGTACGTACTAGAGGTCTGTATGCGGTTGGATGTTTGTGGTGGTGAAATTGCTTGAATCTATGAGTGTGGCATGAAATCCTACCCATTTTGGCTCTTCTCTCTCTCAATTTTTCAAAAGGAAAAATTCTAAATGAACTTTCTTTTAACCATTTTGACCTTTTAAGGGGTAATTATGGTGACAATGTTTTTTAATTTTTCAAAAGGGGCCTTTCAATCAACTAACCAACAATGTGGCTTGACTCTAAGCCTTATCGAGAGATAAATTAGGTCATCCTCATCAAATCTAATGATCATCAACATATCAGTGAAAAATCATTTAAATCATAAAAAAAAATCAAAATCTTCAAAAATTCAAAAATCCTCGATTTATCTCTCGAGGGGGTATTATTTCTTCATCATTGCAAAATCGGCATCTGAGGCATGTCAATTTTTTTATCATCATAGTCTGGTAAATTTTTATTTGAAGCAATGCATCTACGCACATCACTTCAAAGAGGGCCAAAATGTATGCACGTAAAAATGGTCTGGAGCATAAATTAATTAAATACTTGTTATTTAATTAATAAATTATAATTCCTCTACTATTATAAATAAATTGATAAATTTATTTATATGGTTCATTCCCTAAATTCTTCCTTTTCCAAAAATCATTTTCCTCATAAATTAACTAAATGCACAAATTAAATAATTTGTTATTTAATTAATTTCCCTCCTCCATTTAAATTTGAATTTTTAATTCAATTTGGCACATGCCTCCATATTTATTCTAACCACCTCCAACTCACCTGCCACCTCACCATGTGTCACGTGAAATTGAATTTTCTAAATCATAAAATGTGAATTATCATCAACAAACTTGCAACAAATTTGAAACCACCTTGGACACATGGCTTCTTCTTTCCTCTGATTTTCTTCAACACTTGGCAAGGTGTTTTCTTGAAGGGAACCACCTCCCTGATTCTCTCCAACCTCTTTGTACTCCATTGTTGATGCCTCAAGATCACAATATCGACCATCCATCACTACCACATCATCTTGAGCCTAGGAAAATCTATAAATAGGGAGAATTTCTACAACTTTTTAGGGAGATTTAGCTTACAAAAATTACATTGCAGAATTCTTAGTGCAATTTGAGAGCAATGTAGTTAGTGTTTAGAATTTTAGTTCATTTAGAGTTATTATGGAAATTTCAATTTTAGTAGCTTAGTCAATATTGCATATTTTATACAACATTACCATTAGATTTGCATTGTCAATTTTAGTATCATTTGTGAAATTAGTAATTCATCATAGACCATTAAACATTCAAGAATAAAAAAATACAAAAATATAAGGATGTAGGCATATAGTTTGCATTTAAAAATAGCTTCACATTTATTAGGTAGCCATCTTTGTAGGTAGATGTGCAACATTTAAAATATCTGAGAGGATGAATTTCAAAGGTCCTTAAGATTAGAGAACCATGGAATGATTTGAAAGGATAGTTGTAGTCATTTATTTTTTCTATTTCGATTCTTTTTATGTAATACATTGCATGAATGTGTGTTTTGTTTTATCATATTGATACACATATTTTCACCCACACAATACAAACTAGTGATTTGTGACATTTTGTCTGTAGATTCAAAATATATTTTTCTCAAAAAAATTGGAATTAGATTGTGTTGGATGTTGTGGTTGTGTTGCTGATATGTGGTTATCATTGATGTCAACACTATTAGCATTAATGATTCTGAAGGTTGTATATGTTGAGGATATTGAGAAAATTGTAATAAATATATTGTACGCAACTAGTGAAGTTGCGAAGGTTAGAGTAATGAAAAGTTATGCATGTTATTGGTCAGAAGACACACATTAAAGGGTTTGTTGCTGAGCCTATCTAGTATATTGTCTAAAATTTTTAGAGGTGCACATCAAGAATTGAGGAAGTTATGAAGTTTTGTGTTCCTACAGTTATTCTGATATTGTAGTACGTGTTTCTAGAAGATGAGATTGCAATTCTGTTGAAGTGAGTTGTTGCATACATTCCTGCGGTGTTTAGTGATGTTTCTAGATCATTCTCTATTAGTGTGGTTTATCCATGTTGATCGATGTGTTCGTGATTGAAGATTTTTTATTATGTGTTTAAGGTTTTCATGTTCTTGGCCAACATGATGGTGGTAGCGTGTTGAGGATCCTTATGAATTAATCTGATATTGTTTGGAATGTTCAAGGATATTGATTTAGGTCTTCACTATGTTGTGATTGACTTAGGTTGGTGTGAATTAACATTTATTCATGTATTGAGGCCAATAGTTGTAATTTATTATTTATTTGTGGTCGATAGAGTTGTTGATGTAAATCCATATAGCAGATACATAAGAGCGATTATTTACTCATTTTAAAGTATGCTTAATGAATGTATGTGAAGTATATGCAAGATATGTGCGAATAAATATCAGATCATTCGAGTGTAGAGAAAAGTGTGAAGGAGATTGAGCGAAGAGTGAAGAAGTGTATTTGTGCCTAATTAGAATTGTAATCAAGCTTTTGTAGAAGCTAATTTCTTAGTTCAACATCATGAGATGGATTTATTCTAATTGTTCTATGTAAGCTATTGAGCCTTCCCTTTGAGCAGTGAGCTCTAGGTAGTGTTCTTAAATGCATGTGCATTCCCTATTCATTTCTTTCATTATAATTCTAACAGGGTATAATCTTGTGGACTAACATCCACTGTGATTTTTCCCCTAACAGGGTTACCATGTATAAAATATTGGTGTTTGTGTGTCTCTGATGTGTTGTTGATTTATGCTTGCATTGTTAATTATCAGATCTATGATAAAATTTTCTTAAGGTTGAATAAGCTTTATTTTTGTAACAACTGACTCACCCCCCCTCTCAGTTGTCTATCCTTGTTTTTCCAACAATTGGTATCACAGGTAGTTCTTTTGAAGAATTATAACAACTTGAGGTGATCCGAGATGGCATCATACAAGAAGGATAGTCCTAGATTTGACAGTACAAACTACTCTCTATGGAAATTCAGAATGGAGTGTCATTTGAAGTACATTGGTGAGCCTTTTTGGAAGATTATAAAGAATGCATATACAATTCCTCAGAATGGTCCCTCTACTGCTGATGAGATCAAGGAAGAAAAAACTAATACCAAGGCTATAAAAGAATTGCTAAGTACTTTGATAGATTCAAAGATGACAAATGTAATAGGTTTGAAAACTGCACATGAGATCTGGATAAAATTGGAAACATTGTATGAAGGAGATGCACTAGTGAAAGTTGCTAAGCTACAAAGTTTGAAAGACAAGTGGGAGAACATGAAGATGAGTGAAGATTATTTTATTTTTCTTTATCAAAAAAGGTAAATGAATTAGTGATGAACATTAGATGTGTTGGTGGAACCTTGGAAGAAGATGAAATTGTGGCTAAAATACTTAGATATGTGCCTACTTCTTACAAAACAAAAGCCCATGCTATTGAAGAGCTCAGGAAAATAACAAATGTTCCAAGAGACATGTTGATTGGAAAACTTGCTACCTTTGAGTTGAGTGAATTTGGCGAATATTTTCCTAAGACAAAGTCTAAATTCAAAGCTATTGTATCTAGAAAAAGCCAACAAAGATATGATCTAGGAGAGAGTTTCAGAAAAAACATTCAAGTATGAAGAAGAAATGAAACTGATTGCAGATGAAGAAAGGGATCTAGAAGAACTAGAAGCACTGATTTTGAAAAGAGAAGCTAGAGGAAAAGGTAAGTACAAAGGAAATCTGCCTATTAAATGTTTCTCTTGTAGTAAGATAGGTCATTTTGCATCAAGATGTCCTAAAAGAGTCTCTAAGTATAAAAATGATAAGACTAGATATTAAAATAAATGTTATTATGTTGAAGGAGTTACTGATGATGAATCTGATAAAGAAATTGGAAATGAAGATGAATAGGTATTCATTTCTATCAAGGAAAATGGTTTGGTGTCCACTGAATCGGCTAGTAATCAAAATATTAAAAAATATCTTGCTTCCAGAATTGATGAGAAGGATGATTGGGTGATCGACAACGGATACTCACATCATATGACTAGTGATAATTTTTTTTTTCTAATCTTGGAAAATAATAATGGTGGTGGTGTAATATTTGGAGATAACAATGTTGGTGTGATTTGTGTCAAAGGCACTATTTCTCTTGGTGGAAAATGCAATACTGATGATGTTCTTTATGTTGAAGTATTGAAGCATAATTTGTTGAGTGTTGGACAAATTGTTGAAAAAGGTTACAATCTTTAGTTCAAAGATGGTAAGTGCAGGATATTGGGAAGCTCAGGAAATGTGATTGCTTCAAGTACAAAGACAAGAGGTAATATTTTTTACTTGAATGCTACCAACGAAATTTGTTTGATTGCTCAAGTTGATGTAAGCTAGTTATGGCATAGAAGGTTGTGTCATGTGGAATTTGATAACATTGTCAAAATAAGCTCCACACAAGAAGTCAAAGATCTACCTAAGTTTGTGAAGCATACTAACACTATATGCAAGGAATGTCAGATGGGAAAGCAAAAAAAAAAATCATTTCAAGGAAAAAAACATCATTCCAATGGAGTACTAGATTTGGTACATAGTGATCTAAGTGGTCCATCCAGAATCAGAAGTTTACAAGGAGATATGTACTTTATGTTCCTTATTAACGATTATTCTATTATGGTTTGGGTTGATTTCTTAAGAGAAAAAAATGAGGCATTAGAGAAATTCAAAAGCTTCAAAGCTTTGGAAAAAAATGAGATAGGTTCAAAGATCAAATTTCTAAGATTAGATAGAGGTGGTGAATTCACTGCCTAGGATTTCGATTCATTATGTGAAGAGCATGTAATAAAAATATAGTTATCTTCTCCCTAGAGCCCACAACAGAACGAAGTGGTTGAGAGAAAGAACATAACAATTTTAGATGCTACTAGAACTATGATGGTAGAAGGTAATATTCCTCATTTCTACTGGAGAGAAGCTATAAGCACTGTTGTGTATACTATCAACCAAGTGAATGCCAACACTAATTATGGTAAGACTCATTTTGAGCTATGTTTTGGTTATAAACCTACCGTTAAGTATTTAAAAATATTTGGAAGTAGATGTTATATTGAAAGAGATGAAGATATATGGAAATTTGAAGCTAGAAGTGATGAAGGAATCTTTCTAGGTTACTCTAGTAAGAGCAAAGCCTATCGTTGTTACAATAAAATATTGAAAAAAATGGTTGAGAGTGCAAATGTCAGAGTTGACGAGGGTATTGAAAGATCATCCAAGTATTGTGGATATGACTCAAATGACCAAAAAGATAGTAATAATAATGGAAAGAATGTGTAGACACATAATCAAACTCAGAGTGTTTCGATGAATCAAGAAAATCATGAAGAAGAAGACAGTGGAAATGCAAAAGAAAGAACAAAACCCAAAACTCCAAGGTATGTAAAGAAAAGTCATTCTGAAAGTTAGATAATAGGAGATAAGAACAAAGGTGTGCAAACTATAAGAAGAATTGCAGAATAATATTGTCTGATATCCAAGACTAAGCTTAGCAATGTCAATGAAGCATGCAAAGATGAATATTGGATGGAAGCATTGAAGGAAGAGCTGATGCAAATAGAGAAAAATGATTCATGGATTCTTGTTCCTAGACCTCAAGAAAAAAATGTGATTGGAACCAAATGGGTCTTTCAGAATAAGCTGAATGAACAAGATGAAGTGATCAAGAATAAAGCAAGACTAGTATGTAAAAGATATTCATAGATAGAAGGTATTGATTTTGAAGACACTTTTTCCTTTGTTGCTAGAATTGAAGCTGTAAGGTTATTTCTTGCTTATTCTACTTTCAAGAACTAAAAAGTATATCAAATAGATGTGAAGTCAACATTTCTGAATGGTTAGTTAGAAGAAGAATTTTATGTTGAGCAACCATATGGATTTGAATTGACTGATGAAAAGGACATGTGTGTCGGTTGAAGAAAGCACTATATGGACTCAAACAAGCCCGTAGATCTTGGTATGCAAGACATGATAAATACTTATTGAATATTGGATTCAATAAAGGTACTATTAACAACAATCTATATTTCAAGCTAGATAAGGATAAAGAATTGATCATTGAAGTCTTTGTTGATGAAATTATTTTTGAAGGTGATGATAACTTTTGTATGAAATTTGTTGATGAAATGAAAAGTGAATTTGAAATGTCAATGATAGGAGAAATAAAATTATTTTTACGATTGTAAATTACTCAATTAGATGATGGAATCTTTATTTCTCACTCCAAATATGTGAGATATACTGAAAATATTTGGCATGGAAGATTCAAAGCTAGTTGGTACACCCATGGTAATTGAATGAAAATTATCCCAGAATGATGATTTTCCTAAGTCTAATCAAACAAAATATAGGTCAATGATTGGTGGATTTATATATTTGACTCAAAAAAGACTAGACATTATGAATATTGTATGCATGGTTGCTAGATATCAAGCTAATCCAAAGGAATCACATGTGACTCCAATAAGGAGAATTTTCAGATACTTAAAATGAATAGTTTACTTTGGGTTATGGTATCCAAAGGATGATGATATTACTCTAAATTTCCTTAAAAATGTAGATCAGATAGGAGGTGTAAATGATTGTTAAAGAACAAGTGGTGGTGTGTTCTTCTCGGGAAAGAAGCTGGTGTCTTGGCTAAGTAAAAAGTAGAATTCCATATCTCTATCTACTGTTGGGGCATAATATATTATTATTGCAAACAATTGTACTCAAGTGTTGTGGATGAAGCAGATGCTGAGAGACATTAAAATTGAGTATGATGAGCCAATTTCTATATTTTGTGACAATTCAAGTGCCATAAACATTTCTAAGAATCTGGTGCTACACTCAAATACAAAATAAATATCTATCAAGTATCACTTTTTGAGAGACAAGGTGAGTGAGAAAAGAATTCAGATTGGAATATGTGCCTAAAAAGGAACAAATTTCAGATGTCTTTACTAAAAAGTTATCTAGGGATACTTTTGATTATCTCAGAGGCAAGTTAGGGGTAATTTCCCCTCCTAATCTGAACTAAGATGCAAGTCTTTGCATCAATCTATGGACTTACAATCAAATCTTGTTTCAAATTGATGTTGTGGTGGCTGCTACTTAGTGGGAGTAGTTAGATGTTTGAGATGATACGTGCATCATAGCATGTGTACCTTTTCCATTGATATCAAAGGGGGAGAATAAAAATGTAAAAAAATCTTGAAGAAAGGAGGAGAAGAATGAACAAAGGGGGAGAAGTGTTCTATGTGGACAACTAGTTGTGTTGATGGTATTATTTTTTACATCATGTGTTTCCATCAATGCCAAAGGGGGAGATTGTTGGATGATATGGTTGTGTTACTGATATGTGGTTGTCATTGATGTCAAAACTATTAGCATTAATGATTCTGAAGGTTGTATATGTCGAGGATATTGAGAAAATTGTAATAAATATATTGCTGGAAACTAGTGAAACTAATAAGGTTAGAGTGATGAATTTTTTTGTACATTTTTGGTCAGAAGGAATGCATTAAAGAGTTTTTTTATGAGCTTATCTAGTATATTTTCTAAAAGTTTCAGAGGCGCACATCAAGAATTGAGGAAGTTATGAAGTTTTGTGTTCCTACAATTATTCAGTTACTGTAGTAAGTGTTTCTGAAAGATGAGATTGAAATTCTGGTGAAGTGAGTTATTGCATACATTCCTAAGGTGTTCAATGATGTTTCTAGATCGTGCTCTATCAGTGTGGTTTTTCCACATTGATCGGTGTATTCGTGATTGAGGTTTTTTTCTAATGTGTTTAAGGTTTTCATGTTCTTACCCGACATGATGGTGGTAGCGTGTTGCAAATCCTTATGGATTAATATTTTATTGTTTGGCATATTTGTGGATGTTGATTTAGGTATTCACTATGTTGTGACTGACTTAGGTTGGTGCACATTAAGATTTGTTCATGTATTGAGGCTGATAGTTGTAATTTATTCTTTATTTGTGGCCGATAGAATTGTTGATGTAAATCCATGTAGCAGATATATAAGAGTGATTGTTTACTCATTTTAAAGTATGCTCAGTGAATGTATGTGAAGTATATGAAAGATATGTTAAAATAAAGATCAGATCATTCGAGTGTAGAGAAAAGTGTGAAGGAGATTGAGCGAAGTGTGAAGAAGTGTATTTGTGCCTAACCAAAACTGTAATCAATCTTTTGTAAAAGACAATTTCTCAGTTCAACCTGATCAGATGGATTTAATTTGATTGTTTTATGTAAGGTAGTGAGCCTTCCCTTTGAGAAGTTAGCTCTAGGCAGTGTGCCTTAATGAATTTGCATTCCCTATTCATTTCTTTCATTATACTTCTAACAAGGTATAATCTTGTGGACTAACATCCACCATGGTTTTTCCCCTAACAGGGTTTCCACTTATAAAATTTTGGTGTTCATGTGTCTCTGATGTGTTGTTGATTTATGCTTGCACTGCTAATTATCAGATCTATGAATTTAAAGTTGAATAAGCTTAATTTCTATAACAACTTATTCACCCCCCCTCTCAGTTTTCTATCCTTGTTTTTCCAACAGATTGCATTTCCTTTTCCATCTCCTTCGAAACCTAGTTTTTTTTAGTAAACACCATTTTTAAGGAGTGGCGCTCACCGTATAACACAAATTTTTTTTCCATGAAGGATAAAATTCTATTTTTTTTTGAATTTAGATTTGTAACTATGATATCTAGTGCTTCCAATTGGTTTTATAGTGTTTTATTAAATATTTTTTCCTTAATCTAGTTTTGAAGTCAAACCAATTACAATTCAGACATAGGCCGACCATATAACACATAATTTTTTTTATACTTATCAAAATTCAATTTTTTTTTGATAATCTTCTATTTTTCCACATGCGCAGAACAAAGAGCTTGATTTTTGAAAAACCTACATTCACAAGAAATAAGAAATAAATATAATAATAGAATTAAATTTATTTAAAATTATACTTTTTGGGAAGCTTATAATAAGGACTACATAATTTCAAAAAATAAATTTAAAATGAATTCATTTGTTCCCCCAAAATGAAAATCAAGAGTGGTTTTTTATCAGCATTTTGATAGGTGTAAAGGAGACTCTGTTATAGGTATGCTTTAAAACTAGCGGGGTTCTATACAAGGGGGTTTGATCTAAGGTGGTTTGATCAAACCCTCTTCAATTGGAATCCTCCAAATGAAACTTTTAAACGAATAAAATCATTATTTTTTCTAAAGAGATGCGATTTTTGAAAAAAATCAGAATCTCTCAGAAATTATAAAGCAGCATTGTGGGATCACCCTAATGCTATATCACATATATATATATATGTATGTATATGTATATATATATATCACATCTCATCTAGGTATGTATAGATTCGATATATAAATAAATATGATCAAGTTGACATTCACATAATAATCATATTGATAATATATATATTCCTCTATGTACATGTACATGTATGTATATATATGTTGATATATCTGTATAAATATTTCCATTTTCTAAACATACGTATGTATCAACACATGTATACATATGGATATATTTATATATCTTATATATACACATTTGATTGGGAAATCAAGCACATACACATTACTATCTTATTGATAGGGAACATTCATATGATGTATATGTACATATTCACATACATGTTGTATTGTACATTCGATAATACCATGCTCATAAGAAAAATGTTCATAAGTGTGCATAGGTATATATACCTATGTACTCTCATGTTTGTGTTCCTTCACACATATGGACCATTATTGACATGAATATGCATATATATACATACATTCCACACGTGTTCACCTCATCAATTCAAGCATAGTAACATAAGGAAGAACTCATAAGCTCTAAAATAGATAACCATCATCCAAGCATGCATTCAATAGTAACCAAGAACCTTACTAATGTAGAAAATTCATAGTAAGGATGAATTACCAATTCACAATATAATAACTTGACAACCATTCTACTATGAGTGTGTGTGTAAGCTCAACTAGGTTACATCATTGGTTACCTAACATAGTTCTTGTCTTGAGTGATACTTCCCCTCACACCTAGATGATTTAACATATACCTGCATCAAACTAACACATTCCCATGGTAGCCATCTATTAAAAAAAAATTCATATCACAATATTTCTCTATAGTTATAGCATCCAATTCAATAACTATCCATTTGACATATATACATTCCATCACATATCATTAAATGAAATAACATTCATTCATAATTCATTGATTAAAAAGTGAAAGTACATATATTCTTAGTCAAAATTCAAAGTACATTCACACATGCAATATTTACCCTACAAAGTAATAGTAAATAGGTAATTGCATAATTAGGGTGTAACACATTTATTCAAATGAAAGATAATTTTTGGCTGCATGAAATGATTTATTTAAGGATTGAAAAATGTATAATCTTGTAAAAATGTTTATTGATTTTATTGTTCTATTTGACTTGCATGAGGATAATCTATTTTCTTATTTGGCTTCATTCCATACATATTAATGTTTTCCTAGTACAGTATATGATTTTATTTTGATTTATAATAGATTTGATTTTGTATTCCTTGTTGCATGTAATCATATCCATCAATCAAGCTAACATTAAAACACTTTGAGAAGTATCTTAAAAATTAATAATCCTATAAATTATCACTTATCATTGTAGTAAATAGTTGGTTGAATTTGTTGAAGTTGTAAAAGACAACCTCACAGAACCCAGTGATCACCTGCAAGAAAAATAACCTGCCATGTAGAAGAAATTTTAACAACATAAAGATATTGCTCTACCAACTAAGAGAGTAAAATTGTAGCATAAAAAATAATTAAATAACTGCAAAGAGATCAATCCTTAAGAAAGGATATCAAACCCCTAAAGTGAACCCTAGGATTTAATAAGGTAATTATTAAAGTGGCTAAGTTTAGCTTAAGTGAAAATAAAGAAAAAGGTGACTTAATTAAAAAATCAACATGATTAAATTAATTAAGTAATTAACCTATTACTCTAACATCCCCCCTTAAGATGAACTTAGGAAGAAGCTAAAAAGATAAGGACAAAATGCATGAAAGAAAATACAGGTCCCAACAACAATGCCATGTAACCTACCCATGTACAAACATAAGATCTATATAATGCAAAGAAATAGAGAAAACCTCATGGGAAAAACTTCACTCCAAAAAGAGATGAAAGGTGACTGAAGGATTGAAAAGCCTCCAAATCAAGGTGTGAAGGATTGAGAAGCCTCCAACCAAACAAAATCCTGAAAAAGAACATGTAGAACATACAAAAGCACAAAGTTGTAGAATCTTGTTGAAAGATGACTGATAGAGTGTTGAATGAAGAACCTCTAGAAACAATAATGCAAGAATGTCCATATGGTGAGTGATTTGTCTCACCAAAATGAAAGTAACCAACCACTAATGTATGCTCCATCTGAAAGTACATAGGAACACATATTTTATACATAGCTCACTCCAACATGAAACCAAGGAAGAATTAACAAGCAATAGTAGAAACCCCCACATAATGTTGAAAAAGGGAGAGCAATGATAGGAACAGTGAAACTGCATGAAACCAAGAAGTGCATGTAGGAGAAAATATATCCAAATAAAAGGGTATGCAAACTAGTGCACACACACATGAGGCAAGAATCAACAAGATTCACTGTTATTATGGAAGGGACACTCACTCAAAAAAGTTGATGGAAAACAAAGGAAAACATAAAACCTCCCATGGCACTTTATATCTTAGTGTGAATACAATAGGCACAACAGGATGTGCAAAATCCCCAAAAATAATATACACCAGAATGACAATTTATCTCAGTGCATCTACAAAATCATAAGTGTTTATAATGAAATATCATAATGTCTAAAACAAGACCTAATTCTAAATACATGAAAAACAAACAAAAAGAAGTCATCCCACATAAATGAGAATTTTCCAAGAGTTAAGATGTCCACGTAATTCACCAAAATGTGAAAACATAAAAAATTGAATTAAATATACTTAGTAAAGATTTTGATAAAAAGAAATCTGCATATATGGAAAGAGCATTGAAATACCTTTGCAACACCTATTCATTTTTGAAAAATGGAGTCCATATGCAAAATTTATGCCCCTAGGAGCGCAAAAAGAAAGATCTAACTTTGACTAGAAATAAATGCATCAATAGTAAAATAAAAAAAATAACCTAGACCATTGGATTGGTCCTGGAACCAGCTATCCGGTGATATTTCATTTTTGAAAATCGAGTTCGTATGCAAAATTTATGGCCAAAATACCAAAACTGCTCCAAAAGGGTTTTGGGGGTTAAGCCTGGTAGTAAGGCTAGCCGCTAGCATTAACCGCTAGTGGTTAAATAATAGTGGTGCCTTGCAACACTATGTTTTTTTATTTTTTCTCGGATTGCATCCTGTACTAGGCCGGACAACCCAAAAATTAAAAAAAATGCCTCCCAGAGTCATTGTGTTTGATTTCAATGATTTGATAGTTGATTTTGGGGTTTTGGGTGCTGAATGTGATGGTGAGGTCCGTTTGGGCTCAAAACGTTCCAAAATTGTAGGTACACTTTGGATCTGAAAAACCCTTATAAACTTCAAAACTTCACATATCGAGCGTTGTATAACCAAAATTGATGAAACAAAGGTCAATCTTGACTATTTCGAACCTTTTGGACACAATGGTGAGGTCCAAATTGATTCAAGATACAATCAAAATACTCTTTCAAGGCTTGAATCCCTCAAAAGATGAACATGAAGATGCAAATCTGAAGCTCTAATACCATGTTGAAGTTGTAAAAACCAACCTCACAGAACCTAGTGATCACCTGCAAGAAAAATAACCTGTCATGTAGAAGAGATTTGAAACACATAAAGATATTGCTCTACAAACCAAGAGAGTAAAATTACATAAACAAGAATTAAATAATTACAAAAGGATCAATCCTTAAGAAAGGAGATCAAAACCCCAAAGTGAACCCTAGGATTTAATAAAGTAATTATTAAAGTGCCTAAGTTTAGCTTAAGTGAAAATAAAGTAAAATGTGACTTAATTAATTAATCAACATGATTAAATTAATTAAGTAATTAACCTATTACTCTAACAAAATCCCCTCACCTAACATCATTCAATATATCAATTTGACTTATATCCTATGCATAATATTAAGTTTTAGTAATTCTTTAAAAATTCTTTTGTTAAACCAAGTACTAAGATCATTTGATTTTCTTATTCTTATTAGAAATAAAATGAAGTATTTATATGGATGCCCAGTATCCCCTAATTGCATCAAGAATACATTCTTTAATTTTACCCATGAATGTATATAGTTTTGAAAGAGGGGAGAATAATATGCTAACATATCCTATAGTTTTTCAATGAATAATGAGAAATCAAACCCCTAATGATTAATATATTTTTATCATCGAATCCTTGCAAACCATGAGTTGCATAAAATAATTTAGTTAAACATTAGGGGAGAATATGGGTGGTGGGTTACATATATTCACAAGGACTTGATTATACCCCCCAAGCATACACACAAACCCTGTTATTAGGGTGAACTTCCCTTTATGTTATCTCATGTAAAAAGTGTGAATTAGTGGAATTTATTCATTTTTTTAATTTTGTAGGAATTCTAAAAAAAAAATTATTGTTCATAATCTTTTCTTTTATTTTTATGTTTTTCTTATTTTATATTTTTAATGATTTTGAGAATATTATAGTTTTTATCATTCGGGTGATAGGTTATAGATTTTATTAAGTAAATTTCATTGTTTATAAATAACAATTTATACATATAAATTATTGTAATATTCTAATTCTTGTTTCTCATTCTAGCACTATTTTTACTGGTGTGTGTTTTTGGATAATAATGTTCATATGGGTTATGTCACACTACAATTTTGAATGATAAAGGTCCACCTATTTGAAGATGGATAGCATGAAGAGTTTTCATTAATTGATTTCTCAAGGTTTACGAGAGTTCCTCAATTGGAGAGAAATTTTCCTTATTCACTCAATGGATAATTATAATATTAAGAATTATTCATGTGCAAAAGAGGCTCAATGAGTGTAATCAAATCAAATTTCTATCATAAACCATATGTGGTGTAGAAAAATGTAACCCTTTACATTTTATCACTTGTTTGGGACCCTTGATTTAAATTTGACTTAATAATGCATTAATTTAATGTTAATAAATGTACCTATTTACATTAGACACTTATTTGGGCCCTTCTTATTAATTGAGCTTTATTATGTCTTAATTGGACCTTTAACTCATTTACAAGCCTATTAAATTACATTTTTTAAAGGGGAAACCCAACAATAATTAATAGCTAAACATAACACTTTACATTGAGTAATATGTGTCCTAGGTTTATGGACCTTTGACCCATTCACCCATGGGCGAATGGGTCCTCTGTAAACGTTAGGACCTAAATTTAAATTATGTTTTTGATGATATTTTAATGATTTCAAATCTATATGTAAATAATTTTTTTCCTTAGCCTTTTGAGTTTTCGGCCCTTGCTCCTTTTTTGGCTTCAGACTGATCCACACTCAAATAAACAAAGTTGTTCCCAAAAAGCATGCAATGCGCCACGTTGTGGCTACACAACTTTTTCCATATCATTTTTATTTTGGAGCTGGGCTGGCACACATGTTAGCTAGGTAGAGATTCTCTCTAAAGCCGTTCTCATAATACTAGAAGTCCCCGCTTGCTCGACATTTCATATTTTTCTTTGGGAAGTTTGTTTGTTTTTGTGGAGTGATTCCTTTTGGGTGGAGCCTGTTGCAAGGCAACATGTATTTTTCTTTCAAACTTGATCCTTCAAGTCGACATCATCGACAATGATATTGACCAATCATACTTTTGCTAAGATGCATTTTTACAATCCAATAATTCTCTAAAAGCTATCTTCACTAAATATCTGAAGAACCATTAATGTTGTAGTTGGAGCTTAATGAGAAAATATCAGTGTGATCTAATCAAGATCCAGGATTCAATCATGAGCTATTAGGCTAGGGAACCTAGCCATTTCTACTTCTAGAATTTTTTATGGTGGTGCTCTCTTTTGCTGGCTATAAATAGAGGGTGGCAACCTATTTTAAGAGTTAGACAAATTTTCTTCAAGAACTATTTTCTTTTGAAGATAGATCCAATAGGGAGTTTTTATTTTCAGAATTAGGTCTTATAAAACACTATTATTGAACTCTAGCATGTTATATTTTTAAATTCTGAACTATCATCAGATTGACATTCAACCTTTTTTTTTGTTCATTTATTTCAAGTCTGAACTATTTATGAGAAATCTCTGAAATTGTGTATAATATAGCCTTTGTGAGGTTTCTTGATGATTAAAGCATTGTGTGAAGTATACTTTGATAGTATGGGTTGTTAATTTTCATGTCATTTAGCTTCTATGTTGACTGTTAGCTTTCAAAAATTAGACTATGTCTTTAGACTTCTCCATTCTCCATAAATTTTAGCCTTTCTTCATACTATGTTGTAAAGAGAAGAGTTTTCGATGAGTTTTTCGTATTTCTATTAGTCTATAAAGCATTATTCTATCTAATGGACCTAAATTGATGCTTCCTAGGGGAAGATCTAAATAAATGCACTATTCTTTCACTAAGCCTTTGTTGCTTGCTCTATTCTCAATAATGAAGGGTCTGTGACCTTTTGTGTCTAGCATATCAGTTATAAGAAACAATTTGAGGTCTAAAATATTGTAAAATCTTTGGCATATCGCCCCTTTTATGTTTTATTCATGTTTTTTTCTATTTCTCTCCCCAAAACATAGAGAAGAGCCAAATTTCTATAAAAATCCTATAGGTATTTAGTGAGGCACAAATTAGTTCCTTGTTGGTTGAATTTCCCATATGGCTATCGAAGAAGTGAAAGCTTTCATGATCAATAGTTCTTTTTTTGGCATGCCTAGTGGGACCCAATTTTTTTCAAACATCTAATTAGAAGTCAAAAATATTTTTAGATCAGACTAAGAAAAGAGGCTAGAAATTTCATGCCCATAATCCAAGTGAGAGTGTCTTCAAGAGGCCATTTCTAGGTAGAACTCCTAGTTAATTGCTTTGACATCAAGAAGAAGGAGACTTACAAGTTCTGTATCACTTGTAAGAAGCAACCGGGTAAGAAGCGCCATCTCACCATCCAAAGCGTTATCTACCCCCTAGGTGGTCAAACTTTCCAAATCATAATACCACTCTACCCCATCCATAGGAATCTATTTTCTATGGCATTTATAGGTGTTACCCCCTATAAATTTTGTAACCAATGTTAGTGGTAGTCCGCTACAACCACCTACTCCCCCTGATGTATGGCCTACCATATTTGCCGATACTCTTACAAAAATCCCAAAAATTTCTAGGGAGGCCTTCAAGACTCCTTCCAAAAATCTCCAAGATATAGCAGAGGTATGTAAAGTGCATAGAATCATGGAGGAGAATTTTTCTCTATGAATATTGGTTACATCTTTCAAAGGAAAAGCCCAGGAATGGTAAAGGTCTTTGACTTCCAATTCGATCCGCTCATGGGATCATCTTGGAGAGAAGTTGTTTAATCATTTTTCCTTGAAGGGGGATCACTCCTCTCTGATTCAAAAAATGATAACTATCAAAAGAGCCCTACAAGAGGCCATGAGAGATTTCAACACCAAATTTCATAAGAGTTGGAAAATAATTCTAGTGACTACTAGGCCTTCGACTGCTATGGAATTCACGTTCTACCTGAAAGCTCTTAATTGTGACATCACAGTCGTGGTGTAATCCATGGGAGGAGATATGTTTCCTGATGGATACGATTTGGCCATGCAAGCAAAGAATAGTTTGATCAATGTTGAGAAGATCTTTCTGTATCCACAAATTCCTATGCTCATGGAAATATTTGGTTACCCATGAGAAGCAGCTCCAAGAACCTCTACTTCACAAGAAATTGCAATGACTATAAAATCATCCATTTACATATACCCTAATGCGCAACCAAGCACGTGGGGCTCCTCTTCATTAGTAATTGATGTCAACAACATGAAAAATCTCATGTGATCTTTCACTAATGAGATAGTCCTTATACAATGGTAGCAAGAAACACCTTCAAAGCTTGCCTCATAGACCTATCAAGGAGGAGGTACATCCTACCAATAAATCTCATATCAAGGAGCCTTGAAGTTACAAATTCAACAATTGATGTCCACAAACCAGTTAGTTCTGATCACTATGCCACTACAGACAATCAAGAATTAATCCCAAGACAAAAAACCTAGTTGAAGATGAGAATGTATGGTGCTTCCCATGTAGTGATAGTCATATGCCCCAAAATTTTCCAATGGGAAATCTTCAACAAAAGATAAAAGAGTAGAGAAGCTAGGGTGCTTTCTCAAATGCAGAAGAATATCAGTCTCCTAAAATGGAGAATCCCCACTATATGGCGCAAACACAAGGAATTTATTTAGAGCAGGGGCTTGACATTACACCAGACCAAGTGCTTTTGTCTTGGATGGAAGAATAATATTTGTTATTCATGAATTATTCTTCGATGACTAGTGCTCCACAAGAAAAAATGAACTATAATACAAGATCCAAAAGAAAGTTCATTGGAGACCATGTGCCACAAGTTCCACAACATCCCTAGTCACAACCATAAGAAAAGAAAACTATCCAGGCCCGACCCATCTAGTAGTCGCAAGATCCATTGTTGCTAGCAAAGGAGATGGACAAAGCACCAAGTGCACCCGAATCGGATCGGCCTATTTTAAAAGTGAGGGAGATACCACCATTCAAACCCAAAGTTACTCCAGTTAGAACATTCAACGTAGTTGAGTATTTGAAGAAGGAACCAATTAATGTATCTTTGTGGGATGTGATATTGATTTTGAAGTAGAAGAAATTTCTCCAAAAGGAATAAAAAAGGAAGTAAAAATATCGCAGATGGATGTTATTTCATCAAATGATCAAGTTAATGATAAAGAGCCCACATGAGATCCTCAATCTTCAAGAGTCACAACATATGTAAATGTGGAAAAAAGGCCAAAAGAGAAAGAGGTAAGAAAGCCAAAAGCCACACCTTTCTTTTTAATGCTCATTATGGGGGATAAAATCCTACATAATAACATGGTCGATTCAGGAGCTAGTATGACAATTAGGCCTAAACAAGTGGCACATTCTTTGAAATTCGAGTATGAGCCTCTTGAGAGAGGGATAATGCAACTAGACATGAAGAAGGTTCTAACCGTTGGTCATACCAAAGATCTATCTTCAACCCTCTTTTCATGCCCAAGCCAAATGGTCACATAAGAGGTGGTTGTGATAGACATTCCTCCAATGTTCAGGATGTGCCTTTTAAGGGACTTCACAACAAATCTTGGTAGATAATTAGCACTTGATTGGTCCCACTTGATATTGTAAACCAAGCATGATGCAAAGATAAAAATATTGTTTGAATCCTTGCACCCAAAACATATAGCAAAAAATGTGGTTCTATGCTTTGAAGCAACACACACCTCTTTCTCAAAAGGTTAGATAAATTATATTGAAATGTTAGAGGATGAGGAGGACATGAGTGAGAAGAATCCTAAAGAAGAGGTCCTCCTGAATCAATTCATTGAATTTGAATTATTTGGGAGCTTCCATGCCACTAGATTGGGTACTTATGTGATCTTTGATGATAACAAAGTCTTCTCAAAATTGGAAAAAGAATAGGAAGAGCCTAGTGCTCTAGGAAAAACTAGTCTATGGACGTTATATTTTAATAGTTCCAAATGAAATTCTAGCTCTAATGCAGGCATTCGACTACTATCCTTGATCAGATTAGAAATCCTTAAAGCTTTCCATTTCTAGGTCACATGATCAAATAATGATGCCAAGTATGAAGCTTTGGTCCATGGTTCGTGTCTTACCAAATAGATGGGCACGAGAAGAGTTCAAGCATTCAAAGATTTAGAGTTACTCGTAAGAAAAATCTATAGGCGAGCAACCACCAAAAATGTAAGATGAAGTCCTACAGACATAGGATATGGGATTTTATTGAAAGCTTTGAAGATTTTAATATACAAGTCATCCCTTGATATGAAAATAGTGTCACTGATCGAATGGCTTCAATTGCTTCATAATTTGAACCAATTCTTCATTTAATAGAAAATCATAATACAATACAAGTCATTGTCTAACCATCAATCCCATAAAATAACCAGAATTGGTAGGTCTTTAAGGATGATATTAAGATTGCCTCCTTTCTACATAACCAAGGAAAATCATTCGCCGATTCACAAATGGAAGTGAAAAAATACTTCGAGAGGGAAAGTGATCTAGTTGAAAGGTAACTATCTTCCTTGAGGTTTGATTTTATTAAGAATATTTTTGATTGTGAGGATGCTAGAAATAGTAAACAAAGATTCACTGCCAATGGGAAAGACTATGAAGATCTCGATGTTGGAAATGGTAGAAAATTAAAATTTGAAAGGGATGTTTCAAAAAAGGACAAAGAAAGACTCAAGGGGATATGTTCTAAATATGATGGGGTCATAGCTTGGACCTATGATGATCATAAGGGATATGATCTAGACATAATTCAACATACTATTGACTTGGCCAAAGGATCAAAACCCATCTGAAAAAAAAAAGGTTGGTCAATCCAAAAGTCAGAGCATTGATGGTACATGAGCTCACTAAATTGATCGAGTTCATGATCATATACCTGATCAAGAATTCCACTTGGGTATCAAATATCAAACCAATATGAAAGAATAATGGTGACATTCAACTCTATGTAGATTTTAGGGATTTGAACAAATCTTCACTAAAATATCATTACCCCTTACCTTCAATGGATCAGGTCTTGTAGACCGTGGTCGGATCAGAGATGTTCTCATTTCTCGATGATTTTTTGGGTTATAACTAGGTCTATGTAAAGAAGGAGGACCAACATAAAACAACATTCAATACCAAGTAGGGAACATTCACATATGCAAAAATTCCCTTTCGGCTCTCCAATGTTGGTGAAAACTTCTAGCATGTGATGGATATCACTTTCAAAAGTTTAATTAATCAGATCATTTTAATATATCAAGATGACTTAATGATTTTTTTAAAATCAAAGGATGACCACTTTGATCATCTAGAGGAGTTCTTCTAGAGATGCCAACTATTTGGGATTTACTTAAATCCTAAGAAGCATGTCTTTGGAGTAGCCCAAGGTAAGTTAATTAGCTTTGTATTATCAAAGGAGGGAATATCAATAGATCCCGAAAGGGTGAAATCTATAATGGAGCTACCTTTTCCAGTCAACCAAAAGGGACTACAATCTTTCTTAGGGAAGATTAATTTAGTCAGCTAGCTCATTTCAGACTTCATGTGAATTGCAAGGCCTATCATACTAATGTTAAAGAAGAATTTGGTCTTTAAATGGACTCCCGAAGTCAAGATGAATTTAAAGTAGATAAAGGCAGCCATCTCTATGGCCCCAGTATTAGCTAATCCAAAATTTTCCAGAGATTTCCTACTTTACATCTATAGTTGCTGCGATCCACACAACATAGCTTCAATACTCACTTAGAAGGAAGTAGACAATTTTGGAGAGCATCCAATTGTGTTTTACTCAAGGACCCTTAGAGTGTATGAAGCTAGGTATAAATTTTCAAAAAAATAGGATTTTCCTATTGGTAAAATCCTTAAGACATTTTGATGCCTGGTATTGACCAATAAAATCACTATCCTCGTCGCTCATCCTAGTGTGTGGGAGTATATCACCAAAGGAAAAATAAATGAGAAGAGGGCCAACTAGATCACCAAGATCCTAGAGTATGATGTCGACATTAGACCAACCAAGATGGTTCAGTGAAGAGGTATTTTTGAATACCTTGCATAATAACTAATCTCCTTGGTTGAAGAAGACACTGATTAGGCCTACACAAACCAGTTCGAGTCTGAAGAATCATGGATGGTATATTGGACATGATATATGCAAGAAGGGATATATATTACTATCATTCCATATCAAAAAAGGTGTTACTATAGGTTGCAAGGAACCAAACATGTACTAATTGAAGGGATTTTGTTCAAAAGGAATTACGACGGTATCCTATTTCGATGTTTAGATAAGCCCCAAGTGGAAAGAGTTTTGAATGAATTCCATAGTAGTCTTGAAGGTGGAAATTTCTCTACCAAAACCAAATCCCTATAGATAATGTGGGTAGGATATTATTGGCCCTCCATATTTTCAAAAGCACACCATCTGGTGTGAAATTATACTCAATGTCAATATTTTATCCGTAAGAGGAAGAATTATGCTATATCACTAAGTCTAATTATCAGTGAAGAGGCTTTCACCCAATGGGGTCTACATTTTGTCAGAATGATAAACCATATTTCTAATGTTGGACATAAGTGGATACTTACAAAAAATGGTTACATCACAAGATGGATAGAGGATGTTTCCCTAAAAAATGCTACCAAAAGTGAGATTGTAAGTTGCCTTGAAGAGCTGGTAGCAAGATTTAGTTCGCCAAAAGCCATTATATCTGATAATGCACGAGAATTTTTGGGTTTTGAGATGTCCAAATTCGATCTCAAATATGGGGTCTACCTCAATACTTCATCAAATTATTACCTGTAGGGAAATGGATTGGAAAATTTGACCAACAAGAACCTAATTAGGTTAATCAAGTGCATCGGGTCAAAATGACAAATGGAATGGCATAAGCATCTTTGAGTTGCTCTATGGGCTGATAGGATTATGGCCAAAAAACTCTTAAAGAATTCCCCATATGAATTGGTATATGGAGATGAGGTAGTGCTACCTGTTTCTATAGAAATCTTTGTGTTACAACTAATCAAGGATTTATAAGTCAAAGAAAGTGACAGAATGGAAGTCAGGCTGGCAAAACTCCTAAATCTTGGGGAAATAAGGGAAAAGGCCTATGAAGCCATGATTAGGCACCAACAAGTAGTCAAATGATGGTTTGACAAGAATTCCTCTAGCCTAGAGTTCTAGGAGGGAAGCCTAGTATTAAAATATGATGAGCGAAGTGCAAAACCAGGTCAACATACAAAATTCGAAGCACTATGGAAGGGTCCCTTCCACATCCAAACATGCAAAGAAAATAATGCATATGAGCTAGAAGACATGGAAATTAATATTCTATACATACCAATTAATGGTATTCATCTAAAATTATTCCATTAAGGTATGCATGTTCTAAAAAAATTCACAGTTATGTACCATATGTAAAATTTTTGTAATTTTTTTTTTGTTAATAATCCATGCAAATAACACAAATGAAGTAGAAATGTATCATGTTATATTAGATTTATCAAGAAATTTACAATGTAATACAAGCTCGAGGCTCATATTAAAGCATGAAGCTCTCTCGAGAAAACCTAAAAAGAGTTGTGAAGCAAAAAGTAGGCAACATGCAAAAAATAGTAAAGCTAAAGCCTCCAACCATTGTTAAGCACTCAAAAAAACTCTTTGTTGGGTTCTTATTCTTCTTCTTGTTTGATAGCATGAAAAGGGGGGTGAACACACCACACACATGGGATCAACAAACACATACCTCAATTCTCATTACCGTGGCTATATATCAAAAACTCAGTGTTTTTCCATTCGAGCCTAGGAATGCATTCCATGCCATACTCCCATAGCAAGAAGGTGGTCACAAGCCGAGATGATGAATGATGCCTCTTATGGTCTATAGTGTGGAAATTAGAAAGGAGAGACAGCCCGACCATGTCTTCCCCATATTCAACATTCTTGCAGAGGTCCATGGCACTCAAAATGCCAACACCAAGGATAGCCACTTGGACAATCTCGCCAAGCCCATCTAGCCTTGCAGAGTCAAAAATCTAGTGACACAATTCAATTATCCAGGGCTTGGTGATGCCTAGGTCAAGTAGGGAGGAAACAAAGTGAGAAAAAACATTGGAGTTGCATCTATGATGGTTCTCATCTTCAACATAGTCCTGACTGACTACCCACTTGAATGGAACAACACTTTGATGGTCACTCTTCTTTATTAGGTGCTTAATTCTATCATTGCTAATATAACCTACGAAGGCATATTGTGGCCTCTATGGTAGAAGCCGAATGGGAGTACCTAGGACAACTGACATAATGAAAAACTAATAGAGGTTACCAGAAAGGGATGCAATAGGGAAGGATTGCTAAACTAGAAAAGTTAAAATGAGTGAATATTTTGCTAAGGTGGAAAAGCTATTTATAGAAAGGTAGCATAGACAAGTTTAATGGACGAAAAACCCATCTCTCACCAAGCGGCAATAGAGAAATTTTCAAAGCAACCAGAGTGCAAGCGGTAAATCATACTGTGAATTTGACAACATGCCTCAAGAAATAAGTTTGGGTGTTGGGATTAAATTCACTCATGTACCAAAGGCCACATTGTGTCCATTGCCACCATCAACATCAATCTACTTGTTTATTGATAATAATTCAATTAAGTGCTAAGCTCTGACAAATTGAATACACAAGTATTGTCAAAGTACCTTGTATCACTTGAGCATGTTTTCCATAATAATAACCATGCTTTCCAATAACACAAGCTTGTTTATGAAAAAGGGTGGCAAGGAAAATGTACTGATTACATTCTCACGGTGAATTTGGTATTCCCAAGGGATACAAATCCCTAATACACATGAATCACCTTGGTGGAAACATTTAGTAAGACATTGATAACGACAATTCTTTACTTCATGTATGCAAGGGAATTGAATGCACCCAAAAGTGAACTTTTACAAAAATCAGCAAGTAATTGTTTCTTTGGAGAAGCTTTCTACAAAAAAATTGGCTCAAAAATGGTGGAAGCATCAAATTTTGGGAGGTAGGCTAGGTTTTCCCCTACAAAAGTAGGATACGTCAATATTTTTGGGAGGGAGTCATTTGTTCATGCCCTAATGGTGAAAGAATGATGTTTTTCCCATACGAAATTGATATAGGTTTTAGGTGACCTTGTTAATAAAGAGTTCATGTAGGATTTCATAGACAATATTTTTGACCCAAGGATGGTAAACCGTAAAATCCTCAGGGAAGGGGCATTTCAAAAAATGATGAAGTTTTAGGGATCTAAAGGTTTTGCGCTAAAACTTTGGAATTATGGTTTGCCACAATTCATGTTGCCCATTGAATACCCATGTACAAAATTGGTGAATGAATGTAAAGGAAGTTTTTACAAGGAAATGGGGGTTATAATTGGTGGAAATATAAGACTTACGATTAGTGCAAAAACCATCTGGGATATGTTATGTATCCTTACTAATTGGGGCGTTGTGAGCTTTGAAAAGGAAGAGATAGAAGAGTTGTGGCCAACTAGAAATAAACAACTACAATTTTATGAGGAAGAAGTGAAAGAAAATCTAGAGGGTGGTTAGCTCCTCTTTCCTCTATAGTGGAGAAAATTTAGAAATGATCTACAAGTTGTTTTATCAATCTTAACCTCTTTCTATGGCTATGATGATGATGAAAAGGTCTATCCTTTTTTGATAGGCTTGGATTTTATGCTCAAGAAGGAAAGGAGCCAAAAGTGTTCTGGATTTTCTAAGATAATAACTAACATAATTCTAGAATAGTCAAAAAATTATGGTATCAAGCATAAGTTTAGGTATTCTTCTTTCTTGGTACATTTAATTTTGCACCAAAATTCTAAATTTATTGAAGGATACTTTTTGTTGTTTAGGTATTGTTAGGTCTCAAAAACGCTAGTTTGAATGAACCACGAGAGGTTGCCAAACTCTCATGATGTTAATGGACAACTAACAAGGCCAATCAATATAGTTGAACCTTCTAATATTAAGGCTTTGATAAACCTAGGTGGGTGTACCTATATGAATGACATAGATTCTGAATTATGCTTCCTACTTGACCAAACTATCCACAAATGGCAATTTGATAGTGGAAAGATATGATCCTAATTTGGTATAAATTGTATATGCAATATCAAAGTGAAAATTTATAGATTCAATTAAGAGGTGTAAATGAAATGGATGGAACCTAAAAGGATAAAAGAGACCAGTGCCTTGTTGGGTAAAATAGAGTCAAATGAAAGCTTTTAGATAAATGACTTCTATCTGGTAGGGATTCTAATTATTTGGCATATGATATCAGTCTATAACTTGTATAAACATGCAAAAATGTAATTACCAAGCCGTTCTTAATGATCCAAATGATAATTCCAGATTACTGTGAATGACTTGAAGGATTTAATCTTTACTTGAAGGAACCGACCAATCACACCACACAAATACAACAAATGTGTACTGATAAACTAAGAATATACTTGATTTGTCAATTTAAATAACAAAGAAATATCAACCTTGGAGAGAACTTGATAATATTTTAGTTAACTTTAACAAATAATTGATACTAGAAGGGCACCACAATATCAAATTTCTTTCATTGATCCTTCAAAATTTATACATGCATCATAGTTCTTTGAAACATTCTGGAAGTGTTGTATTTCCTACTAACTATCTTCTATTCTGAAAATACCTCCACTTTTCTTTGTAAACAACAGATACTTATACATTAGCATGTGGAAGGATGTGTCCTTTCAAAAAAATGTTTTAAGCATAAAATACTAACTAGATTAGCAATAACTACACTCTATTGAGCCACAAGTGAACTTCAAACATGTGCTCTATGTAATCTCGGTGTTCGTTTGTATCTGCATCTCCCAATGCATCATGGATCACAATCTCCATCATCACCATCCGTTCGTTCTATTCACATGCCTCATCCAATGTTGCATTATTTAAAGTGGTTGTCTTTAACATCTCTTAGAGTATTAATTCACATTCGTTCTTCCATGTAGCCATTTATTTCAATTCTCCTTCATCATCACAAAACTTAGTCAATTTTGTCTTGGTGGCTTCTATCAATTCTTGTGCATCCTCTTGTAATTCCCCAAAGAATCCCTTGTGCTTATTCATGATACGATGAGCATTTTCAATCCTTGCATTATTAGGAGTATCCTTCTGCTTTAATTCCTCAAGTTTTTCTCGGATTCTACTATCCACTCTCCTATGATGTTTTATTGCATCAATGTATTGTGAATGTTTTCCCCATAGTTTATTTAACCAAGTGGTCAAAGCAACTTGCCACCTTTTGATTACTACAGTAAGTGTGTCCATTTTCCCCTGAGAGTATGCACTCGATCCTTCCCAGTGGTCTTTCACCTATGAACTTTCACCCTGGGTAAGAATCTTTGTTGTCCCCATTGCAGCACCTACCAGGTCCTTTAAATGTTCATTTTCTCTTAGTATTCTCTCACTGTTGGTTTTGTACATTTCTCTTTCTCTGATCAATGCTTGTATTTGGGATTGATTTAATTTTTCTATATTGATCCCAATTTCTATAGTCGCAATTGGATCAGCCTCTCCAGCCTTCAAAGTTATGACATGTCCAAATGCGTTCTCAGTATCAATGACAACTAACTTCTTGTGGGTGGGATATAAATCCCAGATCATCAATGTCTCTTCATCAGGATTTTATTTTGACCCTATATACACCTTTGTCACCTTTTCTATGCTGAGCTTATGTGTAGAATTGTTGTCTTTCAAAAAACTATCAAAAACAAATGTAGAATTGAGATCTAGCCTTGGGAAAATCATGACACCAGCCTTTTCTAAAATTTCTCTCCCCTTCTCAAGATTCATGCTCGTCATTTCTTTATCCACTTCATCCCTCAAGTTTTTTAACAATTGCTCCTCATTTCCTGGTGTGACATTGTCAACTAGTCCTCTTATTTCTTTTCTCTTTTGTTTGTATGAAAATGTTTTGAATTCTGAGGTCTTCACAAATTCATCATCTGCTATAAAAGAGCTATATTCGTCATGTCTTGTATCCACATCCATAGTTTCCTTAATACTTATCTCTCTGGCAGAATATGTGTAATCCTGATTTCTTGTCCTCGATACCTTTCCAAATGGACGTTGTGGCCTATTACCCTCCAATACTTTTTCACTGGAAGACAACATCTCAACATCTAACAATTCTTGATCATGTTTCTCAATTACCATTTCTACTTCTTCTGCTTCCAAGTTTCTAATTATGTCATTAGACTGATAGGGCACATGTTGATACCCTCCAAAGTTTATCCTCTGTCTAGCAAAATGAATATATCCCTTTGTATCAAAGTTTTTCCTCAATGGTGCTTCCCTCATGTTATAATTTAATAACTTATCTAGAATTAAATTGTATCCCTCCTTTGCTAATATAGTAAAATCACCAGAACACAGTGTACTTGGCATAAAGGATAGCTTCCCATAAGAGCTTAAGTTCATGCCACTAGAGAAATCCATTTTCCTAACAATCTCTAGGTATGCAATCCTATCTAGAATTGTCCTAGGAAAAATAAATGAAGTACCTTCAAAACCATAAACCCTAATCATATTGGCATTTTATAAAAAATACCAATCCCCCCCAGTTGTGGCTGATTGGTGTATTATCATCCTTAGGCCTGAGAAACCTCTTTAATTCATCAAATAAGGAATAGTCACAAGGATGATTATAAACCCTATACAAAGGCTTTACAAAGTACTCTTTAAAATGTAGAAAATTCGAATTAGCAAACTTGTTGTCCCAAACAACAGTCCACAACTGAATAGGCGATGGCTTGCCTTCCTTATCAAATTGCAAAGTCCTCAGCTTCTGGGGCCACAATCCTAATTCCTATCCAAAACATAGCACCAAGTGCATCAACAATGAATAATTCCTGAGGTGGAGGACAAAAGCTCCATTCTTTATTGCCATCAACCTTGTATCCATCTCTTTAAACACATGTGAAGCATAATCAATAGACCTGGAATTATGATATTGAACATCCACAACAATCACCATAGGTATAACTGTCATATGCTCTGGGACCTCCATCCCCAATACCTATCAAATTGAAAAATAAGTGTACTTTATGTAGGGTTGAAAGAGATCCACATGAAATGGTGGTTGCTTGCTGTCTTCCATTAGAGTTGGTTTCCCATGACACCTAATTCTGTGCAGGGGTAACCTCCAACACTTGTAAATGGTATCCATTCTTCTGAATTCACTCTCAAGCTCGTCACTTACAATATTTTCACTGCATATTCCTTATAATTTGAAAACATCACTTATTGCATTCTCAGATACATGTATCAATGGATTCCTTGATAAATCACATATAGCTTTATTTTTTGGATTATAATGACCAGCCAATAATTTCACCAATTTGAAATCAACAAAAATATTAGGGCACATCATTTTTCCCAAATTAAGCCTCCACGGGTTACATACTGGCTTGAAGCGATTTCTTCTATGGTAGTGGAAACTGAACAATTCGTATCCTCTAATTGGGGTCCAAACATCTCCTATGAACTTATATTTGTCATCCAATTTATCTACTTATGCCTTAAGCTATGCAAAATGCCTAGCTTTAGGTCCTAAACTAGGTAGCTTGTCTATGAGATCTTGGTTCAATTTTCTCTCGGTGCCCTCTGGTTGTATTTCAGTTTTTTTCTTTTTCCCTTTGGTTGACTACCCTCTCTAGGTTTTCTCCCTTTTATCTTTTCTGAACTAGTACCTTCCATTCTTCAAAATTTACAATTTTTAGAGTATGAGGAACTTACTGTATTTAGCCTAAAAAATGCAAGTTAGACAAACGATTTGATTATTCTTCTCATTCCTCTGCTCTCCTTTGCTGCCAATTCTACGAAACAATGATTTCAATTGAGCTCACCTTGATTTCCAAAATATTTTATGCTTCATGGCACCATTAATGTTTTCATTGAGACATGAATGAAGCAAGTTTTTTGAAATTATCGTTGTCACATCAGGGATCATATCAGCAAGACATTTCAAATATTTGGCGGATCCATCTATTCAACATTCACACATCTGCTAAGACATCTTCTAGTTCCCTCAACATCACAAGTCTCCCCGATAGTTTTCCTTTTTATTTTTTTTATGTCACCATGACCTTCACCGAGGAAAAATATCACCCAGACTTAATGAATTGGGCCAACGGTTCTTCACTTCGCTTCGAAAGCTCTTTGTCTCACCAAGATATTCACTTTGTCAACTTAAGTCACTGAGACCAAGTAATTGTCCTACCGACAAAATGATATTCATCATGAGCTCTCTTAGATCTCCCCGTTGAGACTTACCTCATCGATACACTTTTTCTTTGGCGAGACCACACACATTGTATTTTTGACATATCTTATCTCTATACGTTTAGTTTTGTCTGTATAACATGAGGGGTCGGTAAGACTCCTCAAACTCTCCCCGACATCATTGTCTTACTGACTGAGTCTTCTTTTTGCTTTATATGCAAGACTGGTGAACGCTTTAGGCAGTCCTTTGAAATCTCACTCCAATGACTATGGTTTGGCCGATACACTTTATTATATTCCAATTGGTAAAATTAAATTTGGCTCGATATGACCTCACATCATCATGCCGATAGCTTTTGTCTTGCTGATAGGAAATGTAAACCTACATTCTCTTGGCATATATCCTCATCGGTATGAAACTTTTGATGTCTTCCCGATATATTGAAAAGATGTATGCTATTATTGGTGAGACCTACATCAATTTACGCTGATATTTTCAAATGTTAAAGATTTAATGTTAGATGAATTTTATGGGGCTATATGACAAAATTTAACTCAAACTCTGGTGAAATGCTATGTGAGGAAAATTTTATGTCTATAATATGAACTTGTTGGGAAACTAATAAACATGAAGGGTTAATGAGGTTATCAAAATTTTATAGTTCCAACAGTGGCTTCATCTGGGGATGAATTATTGTGAGATCATTGCAAGGATCCAGATCTCTGGGTGAGCAAACCAAGCATTATGGATGAAAGCAAGTGGAGATGAACATGATCCTAAACTACTATACATGGAGAAAAAATCAAATAAGGGATCCCAAGGTTATCCATGTACTAGCAATTTCCTGTACCCTTTATTTCCTATACTACTGTGCATGGAAAGTTTATGAGAGGTTTTCTCAAGAGTTGTCCATGCACTGGAAACCCTTGATCCTCTATAATTTTCAAGAAAAAAAGTTTTTTAGAAATTTCCCATGTACATGCAACTCCTGTTCTTCACCACTCATATTTTGCAAATAATATGAATCATCTCCTCGCTTACCAACAACAAAAAAAGGTCCTAACCACAGAGCCTCAAATTTTCCATGTTTTCCTTTCTCCTGGCACCTAGCATTCCATATCAATACTGGATCATCCTCTTCAAATTTTCTATTTTTTTCCTTTTTGTCAAACAAATACTTCATTTGTGTTTGTAACTTTATGTTTTGGTTTTGGGCCAATCTTCTCATTTCATCAAGTTCTGCTAATTGTTCCATTCTCTCTTCCATTGGTTCAGGAAGCTCCATGTCTTCCTGAAGAATAAATTTATAAACTGGTAGTAGATTTTGTAAAGGAATTTTGGCTTGTTTTCCATATACTACTTCATATGGGGATTTTCCAATTTCCTTTTTGACAATGATCCTTTTAGCCCATGCAACCAATTTTAATTTTGAATCCCATATCTTTTTGTTTCCACCCAACATTCTCCTAATGATATTTAGAAGGATTTTGTTTCTAGATTCTACTTGACCATTAGCTTGTGGGTGGTAAGGAGCAGAATAAGAGATAATAATACCATGCATAGTCCAAAAGGTTTTAAACTCATCTGATTTGAAAAACATCCCATTGTTTGTGATCAATCTTAGTGGCGTACCAAACCTGGTAATAATGTTATCCATCAAAAATTTTATCACAACTTTACTTGTCGCCTGTTTGGTTGAGATCGCTTCTACCCATTTGGCAAAGTAATCAGTGGCTATCGGTATCCATTTGTGTCCTTCACGTGATCTCTCTTGTATCTCCCCAATAAAGTCAATCCCCCATTGATAAAAAGGGGCTTCAACCTACATAGGTCTAAGTGGTAAAGCTCCCTAATATTTCATTTTTCCTAAATTTTTTTGACATGCTTCACATTTCCTTACATATGAAAATGAATCATTAAATTTTTTTGGCTAGCGATAACCTACCCTAAGGATTTTATGTGCAGTTGTCTTTACAGAATAATGGCCTCCATAGACCCCTTCATGCATCTCTTTCAAAACATGATTAGCTTGTGACTCATCTAAACATAATAGCAACATTCCATCCCTATTTTTCCAAAATAAATCACCTTCTATGAATACATATTTAGTGGCCTATAGTTTCAAGGTTCTTTTCTGGTTATCATTAAATCCTTCAGGGCACTTTGTGTTTTTGAGGTAATACATGATGTCTGTATACCAAGGTGTATGCTCAATACTTGCAATTGCATTTCCTTCTTCTTCCACATTGCAAATTTGATTTTCCTCAATATTTTCTTCTGCCATTAACTTGGCTAATCCTTGGCCTCTTATCAATTTAGTAATCTAGATTTCCATATAAAATTCTTGAGTTTTATTAATCCACTTGCACCTCTTCCTTGTTATTTCTGACTGTGTCAAAATGTCTTTGACAGTTGCATGAGGGACATAAGCTATCACTTTGGCTCCAACAAGATACGGTCTAAAGGATTTTGTGGCTTTGACCAATGCAAAGGCTTGTTTTTCCATTATGTCATACTTCAACTCCAATCCCTGCAACGATTTACTAAAAAAGGACATAGGTTGCTCATGAACATCCTCATTTTTTTTGTAACATAACAACAACTATAGTGTGGAAGGAAGTGAATGAAAATATTTGGAAAGGCTTTGTGAAATTAGGAGATATGAGAACAGGGGATTCCTTAATGGCTCTTGTAATGGATACAAAGGCTTCTAATGCTTTTAGAGTCCATTCAATTTTTTGTCTTTTCCTTAGCATCTTTGATATGGGTTTGACAATTTCAGCAAAGTTGGACACAAACCTCCTAACAAAGTTAATCTGCCCAAAAAATGATTGGATGGCTTTTACAGTTTTAGGGATAGGGACTTTATCTATAGCCTCAACTCTCTCAGGATCTATTCTAACTCCCTCTTTTGACACAATGTGTCCTAAGAGTTTTCCCTCTGTAACAACAAAATGACATTTCTTAGGGTTCAAACTAATGCCATACTCTAGAGCTTTAATGAATATTTTTTCAAGATGTTCTATATGATCTTCAGCTCTTTTTGAGTAAGTAGTAAGGTCATCTTGATACACCACTATTATAACATTGATTAAATCTGCAAATGCTAAGTCCGTAGCCCTTTGAAAGGTTTCTCCCACATTTGTGAGACCAAAAGGCATTCTCACATAGACATATGTTCCCCATGGAGTTGTAAAAGTTGTTTTGTACTGCTCATATTCCCTGACCTTAACTTGGTTATAACCAAAAAAAGCATCCATCATAGACAAAAACTCACACTTGGTTACTTTGTGCAGTATAGCTTCCATTTTAGGTAGAGGGTAGTTATCCTTGAGGGATGCTACATTTAGATTTCTGAAATCCACACACAGTTTGATATCTCAATTTTTCTTTCTAATAAGAACAAGGTTTGGCACCCATGTTGAATGCCTCACAGGTCTAATGTTACCTCCATTTCTAATTTTGGCCAATTCTTCCTGCGTTTTTGGTTCCAATGTGGGGTTAATAGGCCTTTTTTTCTGTCTAAATGGTTTTGCATCTATTTTCAACGGAATTTCATGCTGAAATAAATCCTCCCTATATGCCTTGAGGTCCTCATAAGACCATACAAACACATGTTTATATTTTCTTAACAATGAAATCAGCATTCTTTGGACAGTCGGGCTTATGTTCTTCCCAATATATACCTTCCTTGGTGATAGTTCAGTACCTAAGTTTATTTCTTCAATATATTCCCTTTTGACTAGTGTCTGTTTCATAAGGGATCGATCACTTCCATCGTATACTATTTCCAATTCCACTAACCCTTTGGGAAGTTTATTAGTCTTAATTTGTAAGGCTTTCTTTCCGAATAATATTTGTTCTCCATTTACTTCTTCCACAAAGGTATTGAAATCAATTTCCTAAGCCTCATACTCATCTATATAGTGAAGGAATTTTAAAACATCAGTGTCATCATTAAAAACCTGCCAACTATGTACATTGTCAGGTACATGAGGTATTGTTTTGAACTCAACTTGGCATATTCCTGCCAGTGTGATGTCATCTTGTTTTAGTGCTACATTGGCTAGGAAGTCTACCATTATATTTTTTGATCTATCCACCCAATCAATATAGAAAGCATCAAATAGTTCAACTATATCCCATATTGCATTCCTGTACTGTTTCAACCTTTTATTTTTTGCTACATATTTTGATTTGATCTGAGACACAACTAGCTCTAAGTCTCCAAAAACTATTAAGAGTTTAATCTTGTGTTTAACAACTAAATTTAATCTGGTCAACAAAGATTCATATTCCGCCACATTGTGTGTACATTCAAATGCTAACAAAAATGAATATTTGAAAGTTGGACCATCAGGCGATATGAAAACTATCCTAGCTTCATTACCCTCTTGGCTACAAGCCCCATCAAAGTACATTTTCCATATCCCTTTCTGATTTTCAGAAATATTTTTATCAATTGGATCTTTGTTTACCACTTCAGGTTGAGACAATTCTACCCTAAAACTCCCCAAATCTACATCACATAAACAGTTAAGTTTCTCTTGAGGAGAATATTCATTAATTTGATTCATTTTGGGTTCCCTATATAACTTGACCTCTTCTCCATTCACTGGTATGGTGGCATATGATAAGTCAAACTTTACATTGCCTCCTACTGCTGCAGTCCACTGTCTTGACATAAGCATTCCAAACTGGGCAGGTGTGTCAATTATGATTATGTCAATATTGTAGGCAGCTTGTGGGTAATTTGCTAATCTAACTTCCACATTCTTCATTATTCCCACAATCGGAACAAGCCTACTATCCATGGTGTAACATTTACCTCCTTTCACATCTATCAAAATACCAAGTTGTCTCATTACCCCTACTGACATGATATTCATGGAGGCACCTGAGTCTATCATATAATTTCTTACTAGTTTTCCACTTATAAGTAAAGTGGTAAAGAATGGGTCAACCTGTGGTGTGTTCATTAGGCAAGCCTCTAGAATTTTTACCTCCTTCCTTTTATTATTTATTTCAGAAACTTCCTTATTTTTCAGGGTTCATATTTTGATTCCCATTGGACATTAATTGTATGGCACCTTCCCTATATTCCTTGATATTCATCATTTCAATTAATGGGATAGACATCTTCAATTGAGATAAGGCTTGTATGAAATCAAAGGATGTACCTTCAGTTCTGATTACCTTTTTAGGTTCTATCAATTCTCCTTTGTTCTCTTCTTTTTCCCTTTTGGATGTTTGATCTGGCTTTTGCTTCTCAATGGGAATTTATTTACTTTCCTCCTTAGGAGATCCCTTATGTTCCTTTTTTTTCCAGTTGTTTATCATCTCTCCCTTTTGATGTCTCATTTGATACATTTTTATTTTTTACAAATATTCCCCTTGGGCCACCCTCATCTCTATTCAATGTTATCTTCCTCAAATGATATTTTTTTCTAGCTTCCTCCACTACTGCAATTGTCAATCTTTTAATCTCTTCTTCAATCAGTCTCCTTATACTACATATATTAGTCTGACTTGATGCAACAGGGGGATTTTTCTCATTATCACTTTCTTCATGATCAGAAAAAACATGCTACTCTACCATGTGAATATTATATTTTTGGTGATCAACATTATATTCATATCCTTCCTCCTCTTAAGATGCATATTCCCACTCCAAAGAGTTAAGAGTGTGGGAAATTAGATAGACATTCTGGTCTTCACCACTATCATTTTACGTGTCTTCTTTCGGTATTGACTGAGCTATTACACAATGCTCTAGGGAATGTGGTGCATAATAGACTGAGCACCAGGGACTCTTATCTACCATATATGCTCCTTTCCTTTTTAATGGACCTGGTGTTTCTTTATTTCTTGGTCTATCATTTACCGACTTCCCAACCTTCCAATTTGTATTATAAGGCATTCCATTCAACCTTGGTCTTTCATTCCTATATGTGTTCTCTTGTCTATTTGGGGGAGCATATGGGGGAATCCTAGGGTTTTCCCTTTTAGAAAACATCCCTGCAACTTTCCTATTATTTTCAATAGTTAATGGTATCTTTTGGGCTTCAGCTAGATTCCTAGGACCTCTGTTTCTCAATTCATATCCTATCTTGGGATCAAAGGCTTTCAAATAGATACTCAATGCAGCATGATCAACCAACTTGGATCCCTGAGGTATTTTATTATGTAATTTAACAAACCTTTGGTTAAAATCAAAGGTTGACTCATTTTGATCCTTTTGGATAGTCACTAACTTGTGTAAAGCAAAATCTGATGCACACTAGTTCCCATACTGCTAAAGAAACTGTTCATGAAATACATGAATGGAATAAATGGATGTTGTTGGTAGACTGTTAAACTAGTCCTTGGCATCCTCAATTAGTGACATCATAAATAATCTCATCTGTAAATCCTCATACTGCATATCCAAGTCTTGAATGACTGCTTTAAAATTTCTCAAATGCTCCTCGGCTATAACTACATTACTTCTTGTGATCTTAGGGACTAGGTTCCTCTAGTTGTTTTCCAGAGGGTAAGGGTATATTTGAAATCCAACAAGTTCAATTTTTCTAATCATGGTTGTGTATTATGGAGGGGGATTTTGGAAATGCTGATGCTGGTATAGTGGGTTAGTATTTGCCACATATTGTGGACCTTGTGGGGGTACATACTGTTGATGAGGAGGTGGCTGAATATTTCAGTGTTGTGGTGGAGCATTTGTGTTTCTATATTGATTCCTTGGCTGATTTCGGTGGGATTGTGGGGAATTTGATGGCTTCATATTGTTGTTCTTATGAGGGGGCATATATTTGGGTGAATCAACCATTGATGTTTTAACCTGAGCCTTATGTAACTTCAATTTTCCAAATTCCTTCATGGCCTGAAGGCTTTGCTCATATTCTATCCTCGACCTTTCTATTTCTTGTCTCATATGTTCCCATTGTGCATCTGTCTCATCTTGGGTCATGAGTTCATGATTTTCTTCAGATGCTGCCTCATATTCAAGTCCTTCCTCAAAGAGTGCAACTCTTTGATCACATTCAAATTCTCTCTTCTCAGCTTCAAATTCAGCCATGAAAACTTCATCTTTATTATGGCTTATTCGATGGAAGGTATTTCTCTTCTCTTCAAGAGTGTGAAGCTCTTTTTATGGGCTATCTTCATTTTTTAATGCTTTGTATGAGTTGTGTGTTTCCATTGCTGGTTTTGATATTCTATTTTTTGTGGCTGGATCTAGGTCATTGAATACCTTCTTGCCCTGATCATTTTTATAGGTTCACTTACCTTGTTCATTAGGACCATCCCCTTCCTTGTACAAATATCTCCTTTCTTGCATTTTTTGAGAACCTGTGATGGTATGAACTCTAGGTTGATTCCTTTATGATTTGTATCTTATTGTATCAGTCTCAATTCTTTTGTTCATTCAGAGTTGCCACCCACTTTCTCTAAAATTGAGAAAAGATATTATTTCATCGAGCAGAGTCAATTTTCAAATTTTAATTATGGTCTTCTTTTAATGACTATATATGGAAAGGCTCTCTATCATTAGACTTCTCTCAAGTTTCCCCAGTAGAGTCACCAATTTGTTAGGTCTCAAAAATGTTGGTTTGAATGAACCATGAGAGGTTGCCAAGCTCTCACAAAATTAATGACCAACTAACAAGGCCAACCAATATGGTTGAACCTTCTACTCTTAAGGCTCTGCTAAACCTAGGTGGGTGTACCTATATGAATGACACAAATTCTGAATTATGCTTCCTACTTGACCAAACTATCCATAAATGGCAATTTGATAGTGGAAAGATATGATCCTAATTTGGTATAAATTGTGTATGCAATATCAAAGTGAAAATTTATATGTTCAATTAAGAGATGTAAATGAAATGGATGGAACCTAAAAGGATAAAAGAGACCAGTGCCTTGTTGGTTAAAAAAGAGACAAATGAAAGCTTTTAGATAAATGACTTCTATCTCGTAGGGATTCTAATTATTTGGCATATGATATTAGTCTATAACTTGTATAAACATGCAAAAATGTAATTACCAAGCTGTTCTTAATGATCCAAATGATAATTCCAGATTACTGTGAATGACTTGAAGGATTTAATCTTTACTTGAAAGAACTGACCAATCACAACACACAAATACAACAAATGTGTACTGATAAACTAAGAATATACTTGATATGTCAATTTAAATAACAAAGAAATATCAACCTTTGAGAGAACTTGATAATATTTCACTTAACTTTAACAAATAATTGATACTAGAAGGGCACCACAATATCAAATTTATTTCATTGATCCTTCAAAATTTATACATGCATCATATTTCTTTGAAACATTCTGGAAGTATTGTATTTCCTACTAACTATCTTCTATTCTAAAAATTCCTCCGCTTTTCTTTGTAAACAACGAATACTTATACATTAGCAGGTGGAAGGATGTGTCCTTACAAAAAAATGTTTTAAGCATAAAATACTAACTAGATTAGCAATAACTAACCTTCGTTGAGCCACAGGTGAGCTTCAAACATGTGCTTTGTGTAATCTTGGTGCTCGTTTGTATCAACATCTCCCAATGCATCACAAATCACAATCTCCATCATCACCATCTGTTTGTTCTATTCACATGCCTCATCCAATGTTGCATTCTTTTAAGTGGTTGTATTTAACATCTCTTGGAGTATTAATTCAAAAGTTTTTTCTTCCATGTAGCCATTTCTTTTAATTCTCCTACATCATCATAGAACTTAGTCAATTTTATCTCGACGGCTTCTATCAATTCTTGTGCATCCTCTTGTAATTCCCCAAAGAATCCCTTGTGCTTATTCATGATACAATGAGCATTTTCAATCCCTGCATTATTAGGATTATCCTTCCGCTTTAATTCCTCAAGTTTTTCTTGGATTCTACTATCCACTCTCCTATGCTCTTTTATTGCATCAGCATATTGTGAATGTTTTCACCATAGTTTATTTAACCAAGTGGTTAAAACAACCTACTGCCTTTTGATTACTACAGTAAGTGTGTCCATTTTCCTCTGAGAGTATGCTCTTGATCCTTCCCAGTGGTCTTTCACCTTTGAAATTTCACCCTCGGTGAGCATCTTTGTTGGCCTCGTTGTAGCAGCTACCAAGTCCTTTAAATGTTCATTTTCTCTTAGTATTCTCTCATTGTTGATTTTGTACATTTCTCTTTCTCTGATCAATGCTTGTATCTGGGCTTTATTTAATTTTTCTATATTGATCCCAATTTCTGCAGTCGCAACTGGATCAATCTCTCCAACCTTCAAATTCATGACATGTCCAAATGCCTTCTCAGTATCAATGACAACTGACTTCTTGTGGGGGGGATATAAATCCTAGATCATCAATGTCTCTTCATCAGGATTGTATTTTGACCTGTATAAACCTTTGTCACCTTTTCTATTCTGAGCTTATGTGTAGCATTGTTGTCTTTCAGGAAACTATCAAAAACCAATACAAAATCGAGATCTAGCCTTAGGAAAATCATGACACCAGCCTTTTCTAACATTTCTCTCCCCTTCTCAAGATTCATGCTTGTCATTTCTTTATCCACCTCATCCCTCAATTTTTTAAACAACTGCTCCTCATTTCCTAGTGTGACATTGTCAACTAGTCCTCTTATTTCTTTTCCCTTTTGTTTGTATAATTTTTTTTTGAATTCTGAGGTCTTCACAAATTCATCATCTGCTATAAAAGAGCTATATTCCTCATGTCTTGTATCCACATCCATAGTTTCCTCAATACTCATCTCTCTGGCAGAATATGTGTAATCCTGATTTCTTGTCCTCGATACCTTTCTAGATGGACATTGTGGCCTATTAGCCTCCAATAATTTTTCATTGGAAGACAACATCTCAGCATCTAACAATTCTTGATCATGTTTCTCAATTACCATTTCTGCTTCTTCTGCTTCCAAGTTTCTAATCATGTCATTAGACTGATAGGACACATGCTGATACCCTCCAAAGTTTATCCTCTATCTAGCAGAATGAATATATCCCTCTGGATCAAATTTTTTCCTCGATGGTGCTTCCCTATTGTTATAATGTAATAAATTATCTTGAATTAAATTGTATCCCTCCTTTGCTAACACAGTAAAATCACCAAAACACAATGTAAATGGCATAAAGGATAGCTTCCCATAAGAGCTTAAGTTCATGCCACTGGAGAAATCCATTTGTCTAACAATCTCTAGGTATGCAATCCTATCTTGAACTGTCCTAGGCAAAATAAATGGAGTACCTTCAAAACCATAAACCCTAATCATAGTGGCATTTTCTAAAAAATAACAATCCCCCTAGTTGTGGCTGATTGGTCTATTAGAATCCTTAGGCCTTAGAAACCTCTTTAATTTATCAGATAAGGAATAGTCACAAGGATGATTATAAATCCTATACAAAGGCTTTACAAAGTACTGTTCAAAAGGTAGGAAATTAGAGTTAGCAAACCTATTGTCCCAAAAAACAATCCACAACTGAATAGGCAATGGCTTGCCTTCCTTATCAAATTGCAAATTCCTTAGCTCCTTGGGCCACAATCCTAATTCCTATCCAAAATAAAGCACCAAGTGCATCAACAATGAATAATTCTTGAGGTGTAGGACAAAAGCTCCATTCTTTATTAACATCAACCCTGTACCCAGCTATTTAAACACATGTGAAGCATAATCAATAGACCCAGAATTATGATATTGAACATCCACAACAATCACCATAGGTATAACTGTCATATGCTCTGGGACCTCCATCCCCAATACCCGTCCCATTGAAAAATAAGTGTACTTTATGTAGGGTTCGAAGAGATCCACTTGGAATGGTGGTCCCTTGCTGTCTTCCATCAGAGTCGGTTTGCCATGACACCTAATTATGTGTAGGGGTAACCTACAACCCTTGTAAATGGTGTCCATTCTTTTGAATTCACTCTCAAGCTCCTCACTTATAATCTTTTCACTACATATTCCTTCTAATTTGAAAACCTCACTTATTGCATTCTCAGATACATGTATCAATGGATTCCCTGATAAATCACATATAACTTTATTTTTTGGATTATAATGACCAACCAATAATTTCACCAATTCGACATCAACAAAAACATTAGGGCGCACCAGTTTTCCCAAATTAATCCTCCACGGGTTACATACTAGCTTGAAGTGATTTCTTCTATGGTAGTGGAAACTGAACAATTCGTATCCTCTAATTGGGGTCCAAACATCTCCTATGAACTTACATTTGTCATCCCATTTATCTACTTTTTCCTTAAGCTATGCAGAACACCTAGCTTTTGATCCTGAACTAGGTAGGTGGTCTATGAGATCTTGGTTCAATTTTCTCTTGGTGCCCTCTTGTTGTATTTCAGTTTTTTTATTTTTTCCCTTTGGTTGACTACCCTCCCCAGGTTTTCTCCCTTTTATCTTTTCTGAACTAGTACCTTCCATTCTTCAAAATTTACAATTTTTAGAGGATGAGGAACTTACTGTATTTCACATAAAAAATCCAAGTTAGATGAATGCTCTGATTGTTATGCTCGTTCCTCTGCTCTCCTTTGTTGCCAATTCTGTGAAACAATGATTTCAATTGAGCTCACCTTGATTCGCAAAATATTTTATGCATCGTGTCACCATTAATGTCTTCACTGAGACATGAATGAAGCAAGTTTTTTGAAATTCTTCCTGTCACATCAAGGATCATATAGGCAAGATATTTCAAATCTTTGGTGGATCCGTTTGTTCAACATTCACACATCCACTAAGATGTATTGTAGTTCCCCTGACATCACAAGTCTCCCCGATAGTTTTCCTTTTTAGTTTTTTATGTCACCATGACCTTCACCAAGGAAAACTATTGCCTAGACTTAACGAATTGGGCCAGCGGTTCCTCACTTCGCTCTGAAAGCTCTCTTTCTCACCGAGATATTCACTTTGTCAACTTAAGTCACTGAGACCAATTAATTGTCTTGCCAACAGAATGATAATCATCGTGACCTCTCTTAGATCTCCCCGCTGAGTCTTATCTCACCAATACACTTTTTCTTCGGTGAGATCATGCACATTGTCTTCCCAACAACTCTTATCTCTATATGTTTAGTTCTGTCGGTATAACATGAGGGGTTAGTAAGACTCCTCGAACTCTCCTTGACATCATTGTCTTACCGAATGAGTCTTAATTTCGCTTTATCGACAAGACTAGTGAATGCTTCAAGAAATCCTTTGAAATCTCACTCTGATGAATATAGCTTGGCTGATACACTTTATTATATTCCAATCAGTAAAAAGAAATTTGGCTCAATATGACCTCACATCGTCATGCTGATACCTTTTTTCTTTCTGATAGGAAATGTAAATCCGCATTATCTTGGCATATATCCTCATCGGTATGACACTTCTGATGTCTTTCTGATATATTGAAAAGATGTATACTATTATCGGTGGGACCTGCATCAACTTATGCCGATATTTTCAAATGTTAAAGATTTAATGTCTGATGAATTTTATGGGGCTCTATGACAAAATTTAACATGGACTCTGGTGAAAATGCTATGTGAGGAAATTTTATGTCTGTAATATGAACTTCTTGGGAAACTAATAAACATGATGGGTTAATGAGGTTATCAAAATTTTATAGTTCCAACAGGTATGATGTAGGAGGGTCCTACTAGGAAATTTGTGTCTAGATCCATGTGCTTTCAAAGACATGGGACTATTATTGTTTTGTAGATTATTTAATGGGGTCGGTACTTGTAAATTCTTTCCCATACCCTTTGAGCAATTTTTCTTTTAAGGTTTTATAATGGTTGAGAAGTCCACAAACCCTAATAGATTATTTTATGGGAGATGAGTTAACTTTCATAAGAGCACATGGTTTTGTGGAGCAGCCTTACAAACTCCCAAGATTTGTAGCATATACAATTTTTTCCTTGGAGGCATGTTATCAGTTAAACCTTGTCGATAACATCTATGGTTTTGGAAGGCACAAGATAACACTTTTCCTGACTCCCCCCACCATTGCCAACAACCAGATAATAGTTTCAAAATAGAAGGCTCAAGAGGTGGTTACCAAAAAATTGATGCATCTAGGCTTGGTTCTCATTTGTGAAAAATAGAGCTACAACCTGATGAAGCATATCCCAACCTTAAAGCATGAAGAGTGGGAATATTTTGAATCAAGAAGGGACATGCCACTATCAAGAGGCCAAAATCCTTCATTTATTTGGCATTTATACAAATCAACAAACCACCATGGATCAAATTTTCTTTCAAAAAGTTGGAATACTAGAGGAGCCTCCCAATGAGTAAGTCCCTTAGTACACAAATGAAATTCCTAGGATGGTCAGAGAAAAAGAAGGAGGATTTTTGGAGGTTCTAAAAAGAGATGGGGAACACCAATACCTTATATGGGTAGGTCTAGCCATATGATTAAAGGTTTCTATACCTCCACCTATGGAAAAGAGCCCTCCATTAGTGGATTTTGATATATTGGTCCTAAATGAACCCCCACCCATATTCAATAGTGAACCTTGTGAAGAAGCCCCGTGTGTCGAGAGAGTGTCATCCGCTACAACTGTAGTTTATTTTTTGATCACCTTATCAAGAGCCCCTATTGAGAATATTGAAGCATCCATAATTTCATCCACTTCCCCTTTCACTCTAATGAGTGTTTCCCCTTTTCAATCTCTATATGGCATCGCATTCTTTTCCATGATAGCAGTCCATTTTTTCTCTTTGCAACCTCATACAACTGAGGCTCACCTTCCATTACCTTTTTTAGTCTCCCTCCATGTTCTTCTATTTATGATCAAAACATTAATACTCCATAGAGTCTCTGAACTCATTTGGATGTGATGAAGTAGGCCTGACAGGCAAGAAAAAAAAAGATGCAAGAGAAAGCTATAGTACAACCAATTGCAAAGAAGATTGAAGCTTGTTTCAATGAAGAGTGAAATTCATTATGGATTACTATCATGAAGCATCTAGCATCCAAGCTAGCTAGAGAAATGTAGATGGAAGATTATGACATCAAATCCATAGGGCTCGAATTTAGTGAAGGTGGTCTATGTCGACTATGAGAAACTAGAAAGAAGACTAAGGAAGCGCGAGGAATAGTTAGCCAATATAAAAAATATGTTGAGTAGGCTAGAGGAAAATATTTGAGGAAAGGATGTGTAGATTTCCCACTTAGGGCAGCAACAAATTCAGCATGGAGAAACAACTAGATTAATGGGAAAAGGCCAAAGATAAATAGAGCCAGTTTCATGTCAAGATAGAAAGGTTAAAAGGAGAGGTTTCCATTGAACATGAGAAAAGTAAAGAATACCAACGCAACTAGGAGAATACATGAAAGGAATTGGATAGTGTTCGATCTCAAGTTTTTGATGACCTCACGAAGGCCTAGGAGGAAGCGAAAAGAGAAAAACAAGAGAAATAGGAGACTGAGTCTATTTTGTAGACTCATGAGGATGAGATCATAAGGCTAAACTTAGAGCTTACAAAAACCCTCTAAGAGAAAGGTCAATTGGAGGAGAACATAAAAGCAAAAGAGACTCATCTCCGATAGGAGTTAGCAACAACACAAAGGTCCAAGACCCTCCTGATACTGAAAAGACTGATCTCTACACACTAGGACAATATTATAATGGCAGTTATCATGTTTAACCTAGTATTATAATTTTTGAGGGATGCTCAGGAATTAAATGGGAAGGTCAACCCATTAGTTGACCCGATTCTACACATATATGCTCCTCAGTCTACAAATTTAGGGACTCTGGTCTCCAGGTCTTGCTGATCAGTGCACTACATCGAGGAAAGAACACAAATTCATCAACTTCCACAAGGCAATATTGAAAAGAAAAGAGTGTTAGGTAGCATTGAATAAAAGGGTCATTAAAATCGAGAAGGAATTTTGAAGTTATTCTAGATAGAAAATTTCTCACCATCTTCTCACCAACAGGAGAAGTGCTATCAATCGAGCAAGTTGTGGATGTGATCAGGCTCAAAATTAAGTCTTCCACAACACTCTAAGGTATAGGCCCATCTCCCACTATTGATAGAATCTAGAAGGAGATACTTCCCCTTTCTTAGCTTTATTACTATATCAGGGTTGTTTCAACTAGGTGGGGAAGAGTTTCTTTTAAGGAGATCCTTGAATTGGAGAAACCATTCAAGTTTCTTCGTACTCTCATCTGGCCCACTAATTAAGACTGTGAGGTGCAATACTTTTCCTTCCTCAAAATCTAGGAAGCTCTAGTGCTCTAGCTTCATGCCTCTACAAGCGAAGGCCTTCCGTGAGTCGCTATAACTATAAAGAATTTTTTTCCTCAACATTTTGAGTTTTTAGCCCTCTCTCCTATTTTGGCTTTAGACTAATTCGCGCTCAAATAAACAAAGTTTTTCCCAAAAATCACACAATGTGCCACATGGTGGCTAGATGAATTTTTTCATATAAATTTTCTTTTGGACGTTGGCTGAGACACATGTCAGCTGGGCAGAGTTTCACTCCAAACCCATTCTCACAATACTAGAAGTCCTCGCTTGCTCGACACGTCATCTTTTTCTTCGAGCATGTTTTTTTTTTAGAGTGATTCATTTTATGTGGAACCTATTGGAATGTGACATTTATTTTTCTTTCGAAGTGGCGCCTTCAATTCAGCATTGTCAACCTTGATATTGACCACTCATTTTTTTCTAGGATGCATTTTTATGATTCGATAATTATTTGATAACTATCTTTGCTAAATATTTGAAGAACCATTAATGTTGCAGTTGGAACTTAATGAGAAAAAATCATTGTGATCTAATCAATATCCAGGATCAGATCATGAGCTATCAGGCTAGGGCACCTGTCAATTTCTATTTCTAGAGTCTTTATGGTGGTGCTCTCTTTTTCTAGCTATAAATAGAGGGTGACGACCTATTTTAAGAGATAAATTTTTTCTTCAAGAATTATTTTATTTTGAAGATAGATCTAGTAGGGATTTTCTAGTTTCAAAAGTAGGTGTCATAGAAACACTATTATTTCTCTAGCATGTTATATTTTAAAATCTAAACTATCATCAGATTGGCATCTGACCTTTATTTTTTTTGCTAATTTATTTGAATTCCAAACTATTTATGAAAAATCTCTGAAATTGTCAATGATATAGCCTTTGTCAGGTTTCTTGTTTATCTTTATTTTATCATTAAATAATTGTGTTAAGTCTATTTTGATAGTATGGGCTATTAATTTTCATGTCATAAAGCCTCTATGTTGAATGTTATCTTTTAGAAATTGGAATATGTCTTTAGAATTTTCCATTCTTTTGTAAAGTTATCCTTTCTTCATACTATGCTATAAAGAGAAGATTTTTTTGTGATTTTTCCTATTTTTTTTAATCAATAGAGAGTTATTGTATCTGATGGACCAAATGGATGCTTCCCATGAAAATATCAGAATAAATTCAGTGTGCTTTCATTAAGCCTTTTTTGCTTGTTCTCTTCTCAACAATGAAGGGTCTGTAGCATTTTGTGTCCATAATATCAGTTATAAGAAACAATTCAAGGTTGGAAAAATTATAAAAGTTTGTCTTACCCCTTCTATGTTTTATTAATGTTTCTTTCTACCTCTCTCCCCACAAAATTGAGAAGAGTAGGCTTTCTATAAAAAATCTCGGAGGTATTAAATGAGGTGCAAATGAGTCCCCCACTCGTTGAATTTCCCATAAGACTATCAAAGAAGCACAAGATTTGATTATCCACACTATAGTTCAGTGTTATCTTGTGATATTTGAATTTTGGGAAATTCAGGATACATCCCTTTAAATACAAGGTTATTTCACTATGTTTCACCTAGAAATTTTATGAGATTTTCAAGAGAACTTTCAAGAGAAATGAAAGGAAGTCAAGAGAAGATATATCAATTTTTTATTGCATCATTCAAGATCCATTCATCATGTCAAAGTCTTCTTGCATAATGATTTTTTTGGAGCTAACATTATGATGTAGGTTTGATGATCAATTAAACCAAGATTCAAGTGTCAAGATCCACATCCAATTCAACCATTTCATGCAAGTTTTAGACCTCCTAAACTCTCCATTATTAAGGTTTCATTTAAGGTTTTGTTGAGTGGTAACATATCTTTGTTCATTCTTCATCCCCCCTTTCATGTTTCATTTCAATTGAAGGTTTGATTATTGTTAGCAAATATTTACTACAACACAATTGCTAGAGCTGGTTAATTTTTTTTATATCTTAAAGTAAATATTTAGTTAATTGCTACATGGTTTTAAATTGTTGATTGCATCAAGTATTAGTTATGCATTTTTTGAGAAAACTGTGCTCAGAGTCATTGCTCAATATTTACAAAACAAATGAAGTACAAGATGATTATACGAATGATTAAGCATCCATTACTTTCATTTATTTCATGACATGGTTACATTATAGATTACATTTGATTCCAAGAATACAAATGACAATACAAATTTTCATTTTTGATGCATTTCTTTTCAAAATGAAAAGAAAAAGGAGAATTTAAAGAATCCACACAAGCCGTGGAGTTAACTGTAGCAATACATTAAAGGGAGAACTCTACACTATTGAAGATAGAGGGAAATTAAAACACATAAGGCTCAAAATAATCATCATTTCCCGATTGTTGTTGGCCGATGCAAAAATGGTGTACCATCCTTCATCCTCAAGCCCCGTTCAACCTGCAAGAGTTTGGGAAAGTCCTATTAGAGATCTAATTATGAAAATGCCTACATGAGATACCAATAGTAATGGAGAATGATGCTAACAATGTATTCAAAATTAATCAAGCAAAGTGCAGGAACTAGAGCTGAAAGAGTAAACATCATGATATTTATTGTTTTTTGCTAACATTGTTTGTTTCCTGTGCAGGTAAAGGAAAAGCCATGAAGCTGATTATTTTATAAAGACATAAAACATGTGGGATAAAAAGCGCTCCCACAAGGGTAGAGATTGACATGTTTCCCCTTAATCTTATAAGTGGTCTTAGTAAAAAAAATGCATTATCATGCTCATCTGAGCCAATCATGAAGGAGTAAACAATTTCAGTTATCAAAGTGGTTAAGTTTATTATCTATTCATAACAATAAAGTCTGAATAGAGAAATGAATATTATAGATAAAAAATAGACTTAACAGATTCAATTCAGTTGAAATCCATCATTTTAATTGTGGAAATTTTTTAATCTTGCTTCCACATTATTGTTTTTTCTGCTTTAAGTCTGTTCACATTTATGTTGTTTCATATTATTCTATTTTGGAGCAGCAAGTGTTTTATCTCATAACAGTGATAGTGAACAGGCATACATAATGCCTCATCAATGAAGCTTCAAACAAAGGATAACAACACCTATAAGAGATTATGCTAAGCCAAGGTGCAATAAATCATGTTTTGAAGGTCAAACAAAATGTGGAATAGTAACATACATGGAGGGGTGTTGTCTCGTTTTAGAAAAAACTGAAATACATTTTTGTTCCAGAAGTGCAATTCGTATGTTGCTACACGAAGTATCAAAAAGAAGGAGAGATGTTGTTCTGTTGCAAATTGAGGAATGCTAAAGAGTTTTTGCAATAATTAATAATCTGAAAGTAGACAAGTGATAGTGTTATGTTTCAGTTCAAGATATAGCTTTCTTTCAAAACACGAAATGGTTCCATGTTGGGTTTTTCAGCTCAAAATGCAAAATAAAAGAAAGATGGGAATTTCATTTAAAAACTACAGAGGTTTTGTTGCATTTTTTACAAGTATCGACATGGGGTTTTATACATAAATACATAAATAAAGAAGTTTCTTTCAAGACATTGAATACCCATGAAGGGGTTTTTACAAAAATGATGATTTATCACTATTTCTAGAATACCCATGATGAGTTTTCAAACGTTCAACAAAAAATGAAATAATAAGTGAGTTTATTCCAAAAATACAAAGGTTTTCTTTCATTTTCAGAGATACCCACTTTGGGTTTTTTCATAAATGCAAAATTTCTTCATTTTAGGTACCCATATGGGGGTTTCATGTTACAAGCATGGGAACACTAGAATATACAACAATGAGCTTGAAGGCTCTCCAAAATAATGAAAAAAATAGACATAATAGATGCGACCATTAAGCTTATGAGCTTATAAACAACAATACAGAAAATACAATGAACAAAATGCAGATTACAAACACCCAATTGTGCATTCATGGCACGGCCAAATGGACAAGGAGTTTCAATCACAAACTCACTGAGAATATGAAAGCCATTTCAATCTTGTTGCATTAAAACCAAAATATGAAGATAAAGAATGTGAAATACAATGAGAATTTCATAGTAGAAATGCATTTTATCAAGTATTGTTGGCGCGACCAGTTATGAGTTTGCTTTGTTTTGAAAAAAGACAAGATTTCTTTTGTAACCTTAAGCTTTTGGGAGCTTACATTCTCACATAAGATACAAAAATGAGAAATGAAACATGAACGTACCAGTGTGATGCTTGTATAGTAATAGACAAGGTGCGGCCAAGGTCTAGTGGAGCTTCCAGATGCTATGGTCGAGTCCCTTATGACACCTCAAAGAGAGGAGAAGAACATGGAATAAACACAAGAAAAAGATATTTAGATATTGTCAAAGGCCATGGATTTTAAAGCCAAGTTATGTCAATCAAATGGTGCAAAGTAAGGCCATGAAATGGCTTGAGGAATTTCCTTACATTTTGTTTGGAAGGAGGAATAAAGTGGCTTGAATAATGATCTCCAAGTTGAAACCCTGAGAATCCCAATGGCGGCGCATTTTCATTCGTGCAGAGATTTTCTTTCCAAAAGTGACAAGTGCAAATGAGGTGTAGTTTAGGGTTTGTCTTGTGTTGTCATTAGGGTTATACTTTCTTTGCCCTAATTTGACTTTGGTTTTTACAATTTTTTTAATATCAAACTCCCAAAACTAGTACCATGGTCTCATATGCCCTAGATCTAGCCTTTCAAGTTTCATTTGACATTATTTGCCTAGGTCTTTAGGCTCAAGTTTGATAAAATATATTTCAAAGTCTAATACCTTAGGTATTTGTTAAAACATCAAATTTATGCTTTGAAGAATAAGTATTAATGGCTTATATTTTTTATTGATTTTGGAGGAAAATCAATTAAGTATAAAATTTGAATGATGCTATTGCTTTAGATTTAAATTTAGAGCTTAGGCATTTTATTTTTCAATTGATTTTTAAATAAAATAAATTAAATGTAAGAATGGAGGGCCATATTATTTTTATGATTTTTTATAAGAAAAATCAAGTATTGTATTGGAGAAAATAAGGTTGTATTTTGCAAAATATTTTATCTTTAATTACAAAAATAAAGCAATTGTAAACATTGCATGATGTAAAGTAAAGAATAAAGCAATATCTTATAAATTGTTTTATTTCTTTGCTATTTTTAATAGATTGATTTTGAATTTTTCCTCTTGGTCAAAATCGAGCTTCTTGGTGGAGTCATAAGGTGTTTTTTTTGCTTTTAAAGAAAAGCAGATCTATTTTTAGGAGCTTTTCAGTATGTACATGCAAAAAGTGAGACTATTCCAGTTTTTAGCCATCTTCTTGGGCAGTTCTTGATGCCTTTCCTAGAGATTTTTCTTTGAGCTCGGATTAGGGTTTTCAGGTTTATCTTAGAGAAAAAATGAGTGTTTTTCTAGTTTAGATTAGTGTTTCTTTCTCTCTTGTTCATGCAAAGAGTTTTGTAAACAGTTTGTGCTCAAATTTTGAGAGTTTCACTCTTCCATTCAATAAAGAAGAAAATTTTCCTTTCTTACTTTTTCTCCATACTTTGCAGTGGTAATTTAATGTGTCTTGTGATTCAAATTGGTCGAATCCTCTTCTTGTCTTACTATTTTTAGGTGTTTGCAGTATTTACATGCTAATTCAGATTGTGCATTGTGTTTATTTTAAACCTTTACAGAAATCACTTTTGGATTATATGCATTGTGAGGTTGTGAGAATCAGTTTTTAAAGAGGTGGTGAGAGTGAGTTACTATCAAAATCTCTTTGATGTTGGTTAAGCTATTTTAGGTGATAGAATTTTAGTCATAAGTTTAAATCTAGTTATTATTTCTACCCTTTTCCTAGAAAAATACTTAGAATAGGATCCATCTTTTGGAGAACTAAATCACTCTGGAAATTCCCTTTTTACATAGATCACCCACATCTAAAAAGGGTTTCCATGCTTCAATAGATAGTTTGATTTTCTACAAATCTAACAAGGGTGCATTTCCGATTGATAACAATTACCAAAATGGGGTTTCACCAAGGCAAACCCCTATTCACACAAAATAAACATTTTTCTCTCTTGTATGTTTGATTGAAGATTTAAGTTGAAGAAGAATTGAAGAACTTTTGAAGTACAAGATTTAAAAAGTTTTCAAACTTGAATTTTTTTTCAAAATTGTCATCATCTCATAGAAACTAAGATCCTGAAGTCATTTCTATCATCTGAATGTGAAACTTGTGCATATTGAAATATTCAGATTTGTATCAGAGGCTTTTAAAAGCTACATAAAAACCTTGCACTTGGACCCATTCACCCATGGGCGAATGAGTCTCATCTTAGCTTCTGAAAATAACTTTTGGTGACTGGTACACAAGTCTTTGCCCTTCTCAGATCTGCAGTCTATATTTTGGTTTCACTACTATTGAGTTTAATATTGTTGTTTCAAGTGTTAGATTTCATTTTAGTGTTGATTTTCTATTTTATTTTTTTCTCCCCAAAGTGTTGTTTTACCTTTTCCCTTGTCCTTCAAGCATAAGGAAATCTGAACATTCTCACTTTAGGCTGATTCACCTAAGGTTTGATAATCAATTCATTGTATAGAACTCATTTTGTGATGAAATAAAGGAAAATGGGTCTCTCATGAAACAATATTTGTCTAATCCCAAACTTTAGACACCCTATTTTTCTTTTCTTTTTTCATTCTGGTGAACCTGAATTTTGAGCATCATATCTTTCTCATTTGGAGTCCTTTTTCAGCCTTAGATCTAGGCTTTGCATTCATTTGCATTGTATTGTATTGATTTTCATCTCATTTAGGGCTCTTAACTTGCATTATTTTGCATCTCATTTAGGGTCTTAGGTTTGCTTTTTTGTATTATTTAAAATATAGAAAATTAAAAAAAATCAATCATTTTGCATAGTATTTACATAGAATTACATCGTCATTTGTTTACATTATAAAATTTAATCAAAATTGCATCTCAGATTGAAGGTCTTTTTTCTTGTCATTTAGAACTATTTTGTGCTTGCATTTAGACTTCATTTTAAATAAGTTTTAAACTATAACTCACTATTTGAAACTAGAATCTGAAAACCATAAGAATCATCTCAAAAAATTACAGATTAATTTTTAAAAACCTTAAAGTGAGACCCATTCACCCTATTGGAAAAGCAAGGATAGACAACTGAGAGGGGGGGCGGGGTGAATCAGTTGTAACCAAAATCAAACTTATACAACATTAACCAATCCTTATATCACAAATCTGATAATTAAGAATGCAAACATAAGAGTAACACATTAGAGACACATGAACACACATATTTTATACGTGGAAACCCTGTGAGGGGAAGAACCACGATGGATGTTAGTCCACAAGATTATACCCTATTAGAAGTATAATGAAGAATAAAAAGAGAATACACTTGCATTCAGACACACTGCTTAGAGCACACTGCTCAAAGGGAAGGCTCATTGCCTTACATACAATAATCATATTAAATCCATCTAATGAATTTGAACTGAGAAAATAGCTTTTGCAAAATCCTAATGAAAGTTCCATTTATGCACACTAAAACCTCTTCAAGTTCTTCCACACTCTGCTCTGAATGATCTGACCTTTATTTTCACTTGTACATAACTTATACACTTGAGCACACTCTAAATGGGGAAAACAATCTTGTATATAAATCTGCTACATGGATTTGCATCCACTAATCAGTCAACCACAAATAAGGAATAAATTACAACTATCAACCTTGATACATGAATAAATTTCAATGCATACCAAATAAATTTGGCCATAAAATAGTGAGGACCCAAACACACAAAATAATAAAATATCAATCCTCATGGATCCGCAACATGTTAACACCATAATGTCAGCCAAGAACATGAAAAATTGGGCACATATCGGAAAAATATGTGATCACGACCACTCCAATAACTACGGATGTACACCAAGGATAGGGCATAATATAGACTCATCCATGAATGTCATAGGCACATGAGAAACACATGAGATTTCCATAATTTCATCCGCTTCGACCAAGAACACCATCTATAGAGACTGAATAACTATAGGCACATAGATCATAAATTCCACAAAACTTCATGCGCACCACTAAAATTTTTAGGCAACATACTAGAAAGGTTAAAAACCAAACCCTTTGAAGCACACCTTCAGATCTTTGACACACAAATATTTCCAACATTCTGACCTTCTCAGCTCCACTGACTACCTGTACTATATTTCTTACAATTTTCTCAATCTCCTTGACATATACAGCCTTAAGAAAATTGAAATGCTAATAGTGTTGAAATCAATGAAAACAATGTATCAGCAACACAACCACAACATCCAACAATCTCCCCCTTTGACATTGATTGAAACACATGATGTGAAAAATAATACCATCCACCCAAGTAACTCTTCTTCAACAATCTCCCCTTGAGATTGTGCACTTTTTGTTTCCTTCTTCTTTCCCATTTTTTCACATTTCTTCTCTCCCCCTTTGACATCAATGGAAAAGGTACACACGCTTTGATTTCAATCTTGAAAACATCCGACTACCCCCCCTGAGTAGTAGTCACCACAACATCAATCTAGAATATGATATAGCAATGAATTCATGGACTGGTGCAAATACCTGCATCTTAGTTCTGATTAGGTGGGTAAATTACCCCTAACTTGCCTCTGAGGTACTCAAAAGTATCCTTAGGAAACATATTTATAAATATATCTTCAATTTTCTCATTGGTAGGAATGCACTCCAGTTTGACTTCTTTGTCACTTACTTCGTCTCTCAAGAAGTGATACTTGATAGATATATGCTTTGTCTTTGAATGCAATACTGGATTCTTAGAAATGTTAATGGTGCTTGAATTGTCACAGAGAATAGAAATAGGTTATTCATACTCAATTTTGACATCTCAACATTTTCTTTATAATAATACTTGGGTACAACTATTTGTATCAGCATGTACTCTTCCTTAGTAGTAGATAATGAAACTGAGTTTTGATTTTTTTTAACCAAGATACCGACTTCTTACTTAAGAAGCATGCACCACCACTAGTACTTTTCCTATCATCTATATGTCCTGCCCAATCAACATACTTCATACAAAAATCATCATCTCCTTCAAAGATAATATCACCAAAAAAGACTTCAATGATGAATTCTTTATTCTCATCTAACTTGATATATAAATAACTATTAGTAGTACCTTTACTAAAGCCAAGCTTCAATAAATAATTTTCCAATCTAGCATACCAATCTCTAGGAGCTTTCTTTAGTCCACATAGAGCTTTCTTCAATCGACATACCCTGTCCTTTTCATCAGTTAACTAAAATCCATCCGGTTGTTCAACATAAACTTCTTCTTCTAGTTCACCATTCAGAAATAATGGTTTCACATCCATCTGATAAAATTTGTAGTTCTTGAAAGTAGCATAAGTAAGAAGTAGTCTAACAACCTCAATTCTAGCAATACGAGAAATTTTTTCTTCAAAATAAATACCTTCCATCTGTGAGTAAGCTTTTCAAACTAATATTTCTTTGTTTCTAACCCTGTCACCTTGTTCATTAAGCTTATTCAGGAACACCCACTTTGTTCCACTCACTTTTTTGTCCTAAGGTATAGGAACAAGATCCCATGTATTATTCTTCTGTATTTGCAATAGTTCTTCTTTCATCGATTTCATCCAATGTTCATACTTGTATGCTTCACTTATATTTCTAAGTTCAACTTTAGAAATTAGACAATATTATTCTAGAATTATTCTTCTAGTTTGCACACCTTTGGTTTTGTCTCCTATGATTAGACTATCATAATGATTTATTCTCACATACTTAGAAGTTTTGAAGTTTTCTCTTACCTCTTGTTCTTGTGATCTTTCTTCTACACTTTTGCTTGATTTTCTTGATTCACCAAAACAATCTAAAGTTGATTTTGTGTCTAAGAATCATTGTCAACATCATTATGTTGATCATCTGAATCATAATCAATGACTCTGGATGATTTACCAATATCTTCACCAACCTTAACATTTTCACTTTCAACCATTTTCTTCAACCTTTTATTAAAGCACTAGTAAGATTTTCTTTTAGTAGAGTATACTAGGAAGATTCCTTCATCACTTCTAGCATCAAAATTACCTATATCATCATCTCTCTTGATGTAGAGTTTGCTTCTAATTTTTTTGAAGTATTTGACAATAGGCTTATAACAGAACCATAGCTCAAAAGGTGTCTTACTATAATTATTGTTGATATTCACCCTATTAATAGTATACACAATAGTACTTACAACTTCTCTCCAGTAGAAATGAGGAGCATTTGCTTCCAGAATCATGGTTCTAGTAGTGTCTAGAATGGTTTTTTTCTTTCCTTCAAAAAATCCATTCTGTTGAGGGGTCCGGGGAGCAGATAGCTTTCTTTGAATACCATGTGCTTCACAAAAATAATTGAATTCCTATGAAGTAAATTCACCACCTCTTTCTGAACTTAGACATTTCATCTTTTGACCTATCTCATTCTCTGCCATAGCTTTAAATTTTTTGAACTTTTCTAGTTCTTCATATTTTTCTCTTAAGAAGGTGACCCATATCATTCTAGAAAAATCATCAATGAGTAACATAACTCACCTTTCACCTTGTAGGCTTCTGATTCAGGAAGGACCACATAATTAAATATGTATCAAATCCAGTACTCCATTAGATCTGTACTATTTTCTCCAAAAATAAATTTATTTTTTTCTTTCCCATCCGACATTCCTTGCACATAGTGTTAGTAGGCTCCACTAACTTAGGTAAATCTCTAATTGATTGAGTAGAACCTATCTTGATAATGTTATCAAATTTCACATGACATAACCTCCTATGCCATAACCAACTTACATCTATTTGATAAATCAAACAACTTTGACTAGCAGTACTTAAATGAGAGATATTAGCTTTTTTCTTTGTTCTTGAAGCAATTATATTTCCTAAACTTCCTATTATTTTTCAATTACCATTCTTGAATTGCATATTGTATCCTTTTTCTACCATTTTTCCAACACTCAACAAGTTATGCTTGAATCCTTCTACATAAAGAACATCATCAGTAATGTACTTACAAGCAAAATAAATATAGCCTCTACCATGAATCACACTAGAAGTGTTGTCACTGAACCTCACTACACCACCATCATAGTTTTCCAAGCTTACAAATTTTATTTTGTCACCAATCATATGATGTGAGCATCCGTTGTCAATTACCCACTCATATTTCTCTTCAACTTTGGTTGCAAGAGCTTTCTCAACATTAATATTACTAGCAGATTTAGTGGACACCTAGCCATTTTCTTTGATAGCAATAAATACCCATTCATATTCATTTCAAGTTTCTTTATCAGATTCTTCATTGGTTACACCTTCTTCAACATAATATAATTTTCTTTGAAATCTAGTATTCTTAGGCTTATATTTTGAAACTCTTTCAGGACATCTAGAAGAAAAATGACCTATCTTACTACAAGAGAAACATTTAATAGGTAACTTTCCTTTGTACTTACCATGACCTCTTGATTCTCTTTTCATAATCAATGCTTCTAGTTCTTCCAATTCCCTTTCTTCATCTTCAATGCACTTCATCTCATCTTCATATTTGAATGTTTTTTGGGAACTCTCTCCTAAATCATATCTTTTTTTCTCAGATATAGTTTCCTTGAAAGAAGATTCAGTCTTAGGAGAAGACTCACCAAATTCACTTACTTCAAATGTAGCAATTTTTGCAATCAACATGTATTTTGTAATATTTGTCATTTTTTTGAGTTCATCAATAGCATGAGATTTTGTCTTGTAGGAAGGGGGCAAAAATCTAAGTATCTTAGCCACAATTTCATCATCATTCATAGTTCCATTGGAACATCTAATGTCCATCACCAATTCATTTATCTTATGCGGGAAAGAAAAGATGTTATCATCTTCACTCATCTTCAAGCACTCCCATTTTCCTTTTAGACTTTGTAGCTTAGCACTTTTCACTAGTGCATCTCCTTAATACAATCTTTCTATATTTTTCTAAATCTGATATGTAGTCTTCAAACCCATCACATTTGTCATTTTTGAATCTGTCCAAGCACTGACCAGTGCTTCTTCTGACTTGGTATTAATTTCTTCTTTCTTGATCTCATCTTCAGAGGAGGGACCATTATGAGGAATATTATATGCAATTCATGTTATCTGCCATAAAGGTTCACCAATGCACCTCAAATGACATTCCATCCTGAATTTCCATAGAGAGTAGTTTGTACCAACAAATCTAGGACTATCCTTTTTAAATGATGCCATCTCAGACCACCTGAAGTTGTTAGGCTTCTTTCAAAGGAACTAGCTCTAATACCAATTGTTGCAAAAATAAGGATAGACAATTGAGAGGGGGGGTGAATCAGTTGTTACCAAAATAAAAATTATAAAACATTAACCAATCCTTATATCATAGTTTTGATAATTAATAATGCAAGCATAAGAACAACACATAAGAGACATATGAACAAGAAGATTTTATATGTGGAAACCATTTGAGGGGAAAAACCATGGTGGATGTTAGTCCACAAGATTATACCCTGTTAGAATTATAATGAAGAATAAAAAGAGAATTCAATTGCATTCAAGCACACTGCCTAGAGCACTACTCAAAGGGAAGGCTCACTTCCTTACATACAATAATTAGATTATATCGATCTGATGAATTTGAACTAAGAAAATAGCTTTTGCAAAAGTTTGATTATAGTTCCAATTAGGCACACTAAAACCTCTTCAAACTCTTCCACACTCTACTTTGAATGATCTAACCTTTATTCATAAGTGTACATGACTTGTACAATTGATCACACTCTAAATGAGGAAAAAAGTCATATATATATCTACTACACAATTTGCATCCACTAATCAGTCGACCACAAATAAGGAATAAATTACAATTGTCAGCCTTCATACACGAATAAATTTCAATGCGTACCAAAAAAGTCAGCCATAACATAGTGTGGAACCAAACAAACATCTCCAAACATGCCAAACAATAAAATATTAATCCTCATGGATCTACAACATGCTAGCACCACAATGTTAGCCAAGAACATGAACACTCGGGCACAGATCGGAAAAATATCTAATCATGAACACTCCAATCACTGTGGAAGTACACCAAGGATAGAAAATGATCTAGACTCATCCATGAATGTCATAGGCACATGAGAAACACATGAGATTACCATAATTTCGTCCGCTTTGACCAAGAACACCATCTAGTAAGACTGAACAACTATAGAAACACAAATCATAACAACTTTCACAAAACTTCATGCACACCACTGAAACTTTCAGACAACATAATAGAAAGGTTCAACACAAAACCATTTGAAGAAAACCTTTAGATCTTCAACACACAAAGCTCTCCAACATTCTGACCTTCTCAACTCCACTGGCTGCCTGAACTATATTTTTTACAATTTTCTCAATCTCCTCGACATATACAACCTTAAATAGATTAAAATGAAAATAGTGTTGATATCAATGAAAAAAATATATAAACAACACAACCACAACATACAAAATTTCCCATGGGTGAATGAGTCCCTAATCAAGGATTTTTCTAAAATTCTAAGCATTAAAATCATTGATTTTTCCTTCTATGTTTCTCTATTTAGTTTTTTGTTTCAGTTTCCTGGATTTTTATTATCTTGAATTTTTCATATTAAGTATGTTTTTTCAAATTCAAATTTCCATCTAAAATACATCAGGTTTCTACATAGCATAATTAGAAAATTATTTTGTTTGGAATCTAAAAAAATTATTTTATTGCACTTTATATACTAGGATATTTCATCGCATTTCACCTCTTATCCATTTTGGGTGTACCTTGCATTCGAGAAACTTTTATGAGCTTCACAACTTGGTGTCCTATTTCCAATAATATTATGAGACATATTTCAGGACTCATGTCATCCAATCATACATCACTTGTTGTGGATCTTGGGTTTTATAACTCTTCCACTCATAGTGTTGACACTAGTCAACCCACTATGAATCATGCCCTTAGCACTTCATTTCCCATGAATTTTCTACGTACACCTAATGTGAATGTTGTTGATGCAATGAGTTTTTTAATGTCCAATAGATGAAGAACCTGATATATTGCAATATTTTGGGTTCTAACTACAATGCTCTTAATGTGGTCCCTATGATAGATAACATGAGGATAATAATTTAAAATGAACAAGGAATATATATTTTTCATGGAATAGATCATTCCATTAATAAAAATGTCCCTACCATAAGTACTTGTGGTCAAATTTTTGGGTATACTCAAAATCAAGGTGGAAATCGAATTCCTCCTTTCACAACCATCACCTCTATTCTGACATATACTAACCTAACTACTACAACAACCATACAACCTAATGGAAATGTCAACACTTCCTTACGTATTTACACTAGGATTCCCTTTAGCTTTGTGCATTTAAATCTCATATCTCATATTCCATATCCCCTCACAAACTTACATGTCAGTTTCCCTATGAATATATACACCTCCACCTCATACACCTCCATCTCACAACATTAACAATGATCCTATCCCTAACACACTCTTACAAAATGTGTCATTCTTGCAACAATAAATTGCTACATTGATTAAAAATAAAAATGGCCAACCTTCATAAGATTTCAAAAGAAATCCCTCATCCTTGGAGGTATTGAGAACACAAATGCCACAAGATAAAGAGATCCCTAGATTTGAGAAATATGGTGAGAAACAAGATCATATTAGTCATGTTTCTACATACATAACCCAATGTAGTGACTTCATTTTTTAGCTTAAAATCATAGATAAACTCTTCCCTAGGCCCTTGAAGGATACTTATTTGGAATATTTTTGCTTCTTACTGAATAATTCAATACATTCATTCAATGAACTTATTGTTGCATTGTATAATCACTTCCAAATATATGGGTCTTAAGATGACCTTAGATAATTTAATGAAATACAAAAAAAGGATGTTGAAAAGGTCATTGATTTCATAGCATGATACCAGATGCTTTACTCACAAATAAACATTAAGATTCTAATGATGACCTTCAAATAATATTTATTTCCAATTTGCAAAAAATAAAGGTTCAAATTAACCTTGAGATGTTGAAATTTCCCTCCACCACATAGTTGTGTACTACCCTCCATGATTATCAAAATTTTCTTAGTAGTCGTGAATTGAAAAATCCCTCTAGTCATCCTAAAAAATCTTAATCCATGTCTCATAACAACTATGAGCCATTCAAGAAACAAAAAAAGAGATTTTTCAACTTAATCCCCCTCAACCAACTCAACATGTTGATAACCAAGTGGATACTATAAAGATGAAAAATCCATATACATTTTCCAATAGAAATAGACAATTCACACCTCTAATCTACACCCTTCAAAATATCATGTTACAAATATTAAATAAGAACTTAATTTCCCTACTTCTTCTTATAGCTCCTGATCCTACTAAGCCTTTACCTCCTAGCTATATACAAAATGTGTATTGCCATTTTTATCGAAAAAATGGACATGATACAAAATATTTCAAGTGTCTTAAACATCTTGTGCAAGACCTCATTTATTCTAATTATATATTCAAATTGAAGGTGTTAATGATCAAGGTATTAAGTCTTTATCCCCTCCTAATATTTACTAATCCTATACCAATCATAACATTTCCTTCAAAGTCAAAGCTAGTGAAATAAAGAATTATGTGATGAATATTGATAAAAATGATAAAAACATGAAGAAATTAAACAATATGATTGGATTCATTGAATTTCAACCTTGCAAGGGCCTAACTAAGATGCCACTTGACATTACTTTCTCATAAAATTACATAATTAGACATGAACCCGACGGTCCTCTTTATATAGTTGGAAGAATTAATGACAAGCATACCAATGAGATATTAATTAATGTCATTTGTGTAGAGAATGTGATCAATTAAGAATTCCCTTTTTTTGCATGAACATTATCAAGATACAAATGAAAAATTGAAAGAATAGATCAAAATGGATAATGGTTTTTCTTGCCCCACAATAGGTTTGATAAGCCTTCCTTTAAAAGTTGGACCAAAAAAATTAAATGTCCCATTTTCCATCATCCCATCGCCGAACCAATTTTAGGTGAAGTTAGGCTATCCATGGCTTCGCTCCATGAAAGTCATCTTGTTAGTTGTGCATAAATGTGTAAAGTTTGTATTTGGCAATGAGATCTTTACTACACATCATAGTGGCTTTAATCCCATGTCTTCCCATGGGTGTTTATCCTTGGATTTATTTTGGACCGAACCTATGAAAATTATTAGGCCTCATGAGGATTTATTTTTCAAATTCTATCAAAATTTTATGGAAAAGAATATAGAAAAATTATCCCTTACTAATATTCTTCAGCCCACGATTGAGCCTCCTATCCTTGACAAAAACCATGATTCAACCAAAATTCCTTCAAATTAACCAAGACCAAAACATAGAAAATCCTCGACCCATTTCCTATAAGAGACCATGAGATAACCAAACAAGTCCCATTGTGCCTCCTAAAATCAAACAAGTCTACAAAGCTAAAGAGAAAGTTGTTTAACAACCTCCCATGGTTCCTTCTATTCCTCCCTTAAGGGAAGAAAAGAAACATATGGTTGATAAACCCACTCCTACACAATCAAAACTTGAAAATAAAATTAGAAGAAACCAAAATTCTAGAGATCATAGGAATATACATCATTCTATTGCTTGTTTGTTACAATCAAAAGGAGAAAAGAATGTAAGAAATCAAAACCAAAACTTACCTCAAGTATTGCATGATGATTCTACACCTTTTTTGAAACAAAAAACTCTCTAAATCTCAAATGCAACATTAACCATCTATGAATATTATTGAATTAGACCTTCTATTGTGATTAACTTAGATGATGATTAGTGAACAAGTGCATAATGAGCTAAATTTATTGTTTTCCTCCTGTATGAACATAAATGATAACAATCATGATGATCCTCCTACAAGGAATGTTTCCCCATGTGCCAAACTAGGTGATTTTCCTAGTTTGGCACATGATATTGTCCCTTTGGCTATTTATCTGCCTTCCACATATGATGAACAACATTGGGATGTAGATGACCTACTATAGGTGGACTTGCATGTGCCTTATGATTTTTTTTATTTTTTTTCTTTTTCATGCTATTTTTATGATTGCATGTGCATAATGTGATCCCTCGTATTGTTTTGTTTGATGTATCTTCATGTTAATTCCTATATTTGTACCTCCATTCTTCTATATGTAATAAAACTTTATCATTTCTTTTATATTGTGTTTTTATTTTAGGGATGATGCAAAGCATCAAGACATTTAGGTCTCTTCCATGTTGACCCAAAAATATTTTCTTTGTTTTTGATCTCTATGTGTGATTCTTCCTATTCCAAAACTTATTTGGGGAATGATGGCATTTATAATATCTATAATATAATCATAGCAAAGACATGTGCTGACCTCGAATCCATGGATCCCTTATGTGATTTTGGGATTTCATTTTGGGGGCAACACTTTTTTCATTACATAACTTCATTTGGAAACATATGACTTGGCATAGTGATATCCAAATAAGCTCTCATGTATTCTTTATTTTTAGAATTTATCATTTGCTATTTTAAATTAATTTCTCATAGCTTGGTGTTAGAAATTTCTTTAAAGTGGGAGCATACGAATTATCATTTTTGAGATATTGGACTATTTCTTATGTTTCATTGTGCGATCTTCTTACTTCTTGTGATGTGTCTTATTCTTGGTGGTGTCATTTGGTTTTGTTGGAAGAATGGAGAATAAATTCTAGTTGTGTAGACTTTGTGTTGTCATTGATTGTACCATGTTGATTAATTTGTCAATTTTATCTAGTAGTCTGAACCGGTATGAAGAACCAACTTACATCCTTCGATATTTTGGTCTGGTATTTTGGTCGACAATCCTCCTTTGGTGATCATCATTTCTCATGATTTTGAGAAATGGTTTTTGGATGTTGGAAGCTTGTAAGTATAGAATATTGAGTGCTCATGTGCTCTTATGAAGAGTTGGCTTTATTCTATTGATTGCATTTTTCTATCAGGTCTATCTCTGGACGACTTAATATATAGATGATATTGTAATGGATTAATTTTTGTTATATATATATGTGCAACCTATCCTTGGTCCATTCTAACATGTTATAGCATGCTACACACTTGGATTATTTTTGGAGAAGTTTTGTAATAACCTGAAGCTGATAGTTAATCTTTCTAGTGAATAAATATTG